>VYZW01023620.1:2163-27828 GCA_013401315.1 Balaeniceps rex
CCGACACCCTTTGGGGACCATCCCCTGGTGAGTGGGTCCCTAGGGGGGGGATATGGGGAGCCCCAAAGAAGCCGCAGAGCAGTTGCCGGCATCAGCACCAGGGTGGCCCCAGCGCGGGGACGTCCCCGAGCCGCATCCCCCGGGAGCTCCTGGTGAAGCCCCCCAGGACTGCTGGGGTCATCCCATAATAAACCAGTTAAACCTCCCACTCCATGTCTTGGCTTAAATATGGCTTTTGGGGGTCCTGCGTCCTCCTTGGGGGGCCAAGGGGCTGGAAAAAGCAATAAGGGGCTTCAGGGGTGCCAATTTTGGGGGGGAAATCAGCCCAAACTGCCGCTGGGATGCCGGTGGCACGGCCTGGGGCCAGGAGCACGGGACGGGATACGACACATCATCAGCATTAATTAATTACCAAAGAGCTTCCTGCTGCCATCTCCCACCCGCTCTGAAAATCCACCCTGGGGTTTTTTGGGGGGTTAATCTCTGAATTTGCCTCATCCGGTTCCATAAAGGCCCCAAAAAGCTGATTTTTGAGACGGGATGACCCAAGCACCAAAAGAGAGAGGCGGGGGGGAGTCGGTGACGAATGCAGATCTCATTTAATAGAAAACAGTGTTAACAAAAATACACGACAGAAAGAAATGACGAACACCAGCAGATCGATGGCCGCCAGCCCCCGGCCGTAGTGTCAGCGCCGCAGCCCCCCCCAGCCGCCCCCGGTGCCCGGCCCCGCGCCCGCAGCTCCCTGATAGATTTATTGCACTTAAGAAAGAAAATCAACGCATCCCCTCCCCCCGCCTCGGCAGTGGCGACGGCAGGCAGGACCCCCCCGCACCCTCCCTGAGAAAACCGGCCACCGGGCCCGGAGGGGCTCGGCCGAACCTGGGGAGCACAGGGAGGTGGGGGGGGCCCGGGTGTCACCCACGCTGGGGGCTGTGGCAGCCCCTCGCCGGCCGGTTTTCCCCAGGGATCCCCAGGCTGGGAACCCGGGATGGAGAGGATGCCGAAGGTTGCGGCATCCAGCTGGGAAGCAGCTCCTGCCGTCGTGACAGGTTCCCACCTTGGATCCCCCCCCCAAGGGGGTCCCCACCTTGCTGGGAAGACACCGTGCCAGCACGGCCGGCTGCGAGGAAGCGGCTCGTGTCCCAGCCCCAGCCCCTCTGGAAGCCGCAGCCCCTGGGGGGGGTTGCATGGGGGGGCTCCACCAATGCTGCTTTTTGTGTTTCTGGGTTTTTTTCCGGCAGCCCAGGAGCAGGAGTTCAGTTGCAGGTTAGCCCAGAAGGAATTAATTAATTCTAACACCGTCCTCTAAATCCCCACCCAGTAACTTTGCAGCTCAAGATAAATATATACCGAAAAAACAAACAACAAAAGGAACTTAAAAATAAATAACCATTGTGGCTGCGGACGCAGCCTGTCCTGGGTATCTTTAGTGACAGATGCTCCCCCGCAGGTGACGGCAGCCCAACCGCGCAGCCCTCCGTCCTTCTCCTGGCATGTGCCGCCATGCCACCGGCGCCTCGGCCCCTGTAGTGTGTGTTTTTAATCTCCTGGTGGGACCAATGCCGTGCCACCTTCGCCCTGAGCGGGATCTCCTCCTCGGAGAAAGATAGAAAAAGAAAAGGCGAAGGTGTCAGGTAGTGTCCAGCGAGGGCAGGGACGCCTGGGAGCTGGGACGTCCTCGTCTGGGTCATTTTTCTCCGCTCTCCTTCCCTTCCCTCCATCGCCCTGGGGACACAGCAGGGTCCCTCCGCGCAGGGGAGGCGAGTTGGGCGCCTGGGGAAGAGCCTGGGGGCAGGAAACTGGGGAAAAAAAATTTAAAATAACCCTTGGTCCTGAAGCCCGAGGTTGGTTTTTTAATCATTGTATGGAGTGGGAAGAGAATAAAGCTACGCCAGAGCCTCCCCTCGATGCCGAGCAACCCTGAGGACCTGCAGAAGAGAGGAGAGAGAGCGGCGATGGGGTCCCCAGCCCTCCAGGATGCTCCCAGGGCTGTCCCCAGCCCCTGTCCCCGCTCACCTGCGGTCACAGCGGCTCCTGCCCCGCGTCCTGGCTGGCCTCGAGGAGCAGCTCCTCCAGCTCCTGCTCATTCTTGGAGCAGCTCAGCTCTGCAAGCAAACAGCCACCGTTCCCTTCGCCCGCCTGCCTTCCTGGGTTCCCCCCCCCAAAATGCACGCAGGGGAACGCAGCGCGTTAGCCTGCTAACGAAGAGGCTCAACAAGCTTCCCACAGGGCTCATTAACTTCGGCTCGTTCGGGAGCCTAATTAAAGGAACACTTCAAAGAATGAAGTTCTTGAGTGTGGGTAGATTCACTGCAGGTTAAAACTCCCCCAGGAAAAGCCCCCCGGCAACAAATTACGGCACCTGCGGGCATCCCATTGGGAAAGAAGCAGGGAATTTAAAGCCCCGGGAAGACACCGGCACAGGGAATGGCTCTGCTCATCCCAGGCTCCGCCACGCTGCCCTGCAGCGATTTTTGGGAGAGAGCGGCCAGAGCAGGGCTCGGGACCCTCAGGGATTTGGGGGCTCGCTTCTGGAGTTCTTACCGTGCTCAGCAGCGCAGCTCCCTATTTTTCCATCGCCGTCTGAGGACGCCTCGGGCAGCGCTCGCACAAAATCCGTCTTCAGCCCGTTGGGGAGGGGAGTGTCGTGGGCCGCACTCTCACAGGCCGCGGGGTCACCCTGCTCGTGGTCGGAGCCCTCGCTCGGCGCTGCTGCCTCGCCAATGGCGCCGGCAGCGGATTCGGGAACTGCTCCGTTCACTGGGAGTTCAGGTTTTCTGGCCGGAGCTGGGCTCTGGGGCTCAGCGGGTTTCGCAGCAGCATCGGTGTCCTCCCGTGGGTGTGCGGCATCGGCAGCTCGCTCCGGCAGGCTCTCCACCCGTGTCACCACGAAGATTTTATGGCCTCGCCCGGGACTGGAAACCGAAATCCTTCTCTCATTTCCCTGGGGGGGTGCAGAGGCCGGAGAGGCGGCAGGACTCCCCACGCCAGCATCGTGCTGCGACTCCTCAGCGATGTGCAGGGGGGGCGGCCGGTCCCTGGGCTTCTCCGGGGACAGCAGTGGCTGGGGTACGGCAGTGCCGTTGGCAGAGTCAGGGCATTTCAGCGGTTTGCTCAAGTCCGTCTCTAACCCAGCATCCACCTCCTCATCTGTGTCCGAATCGGAGTCTGTCACGTCGCCTCTGTCATCATCCTCCGCTGGCTCCATGTCCCCATTCTCCGAGGCTATCGGGGTCTCCCCGGCTTCTTCCCCCTCTTCCGGAGTGGAGGCGGCGCTGCCGTCTTGGCCATCCTCTGCCGGACCCTCTTCCAGAGGGTCCGTCATGGTGATCTCTGGCATCGAGGCCGATTGCTGCAGTTTCTGTTCCTTCTCCTCCTTCTCTTTGGCCAGGATGAAGTTGCGCTTGCAGCCGTTCTGGATCTCGGCCAGGAGAGCCTTTTGGGTTTCAATGAAACTTTTTACCTGTGAGGGAAGAGAAACCATCAGCCATTTGGGACGTTCAGAAATCAGCGGTCTGGAAACAATCAGCTCCACGTTTATTTTCCAGCCAGGCACACCATAACAGGGTGTTTTTTCCTCCACCCCTGTAAGATGTGAATGATGCTTCCCCAAGAAACAATTAAACGGCCCGAGAATCAAGTTCCCCAAGGGCTTCTTCTCAAAGCAATCACCGCCAGGATCGTGGGATTCCCATCCTGCGGGATGCTCAGCACTCAATGGAGCAGGACACTGAGCCACAGGTGCTGGCTGGGTCCTACTCGGAGCAGGGAGCTGGACCGGAGACCTCCAGAAATCCCCCCGACCTGAGCTGCGGTGTCGGGGTGCGTTCAGCATCCCAGCGCAGGGCTGCCGGCCAGGAAGCAGCCGTTATCTTACAGGCCAACCTTCGCACAAAACCACACGGCCGCAGGCTGGGTAGGAATTTATTTCAGCTGAAAAATGGGAAAGCGGTGGAGCTGAGCGGAAGCCTGAAGGCATCACCCTCGAGGACAGCGTTCTCCTGCTGGTGGGGGGGCTCAACGAGACCCCCCCAAAAGGGCAAGAGAGAGGCGGGTGAGTGGGTCCGTTACCTACCGACTCCTT
Source organism: Balaeniceps rex (assembly GCA_013401315.1). Lineage (NCBI taxonomy): Eukaryota > Metazoa > Chordata > Aves > Pelecaniformes > Balaenicipitidae > Balaeniceps > Balaeniceps rex. Next base: position 6,251 of record VYZW01023620.1, read on the forward strand.
CTTGGGCTCCCTGTCCAAATCAAGGCGCAGCAGCGAGTGGTTGACCTTCAGAGCCAGCGACAGCGCCATGAGGCCGCCCGTCTTGATCTCGTTCTCTCGCAGATCCAGGCGAAGCAGCCGTGGGCTCTCGGCGATGAACTCCGCCACCGCCACAGCACCTGTGAGGGACAGGAGAGCTGCTGGTGACGGCAGGGAACAAGGTGTGACTCCGCCGGTCCCCTGACGGTGCTCCTCGGGGCGGCATCTAGCAGAGCTTGGTATTTCAGGAGGGACAGGGGATGTCAGCGGGAGTTGGGTGCCAGCTCCCAGGCACACTGTGTGCTCAGCAAAAAAGCTTCGCAGGGTGTAGAAGACACCAGAAGCACCAAACCCATGGGACGAGGTGGCCTTGGACAGGCCAACTGCAGCGTTTTGGTTAGAGCCGGGCCGTGCCCCACGCAGAGACCCCACACAGCCGCAGGGCTGAGCCAAGCCGGACCAAGCCTCCTTCTCAAGGACCGGAGCGTACCCCGCGTGCTGCTCTAGAGCAAGGGAAGCTCTGCAGGGGGTACAGAGCTTTCGGCGGGCGAACTGGGGCCCCGGTTGGCACAGCCAGTGGGTGCCGGCCTCCACCCACCTTCGCAGGTCAGTTTGGTGGATGCCAAGCCCAGGCGAAGGACGGAGCGGTTCCCGATCAGCCCATTCTTCAGGTTGCGGATGCCTTCGTTCCCAATGGGGTTGTGGCCCAGGTTCAGGGTCTCCAGGCTCTGCGTGTGAGGCTGCGGATACCCAGGGGAAAAACAGCTTGAGGCGGACGGGACGGTGGGTCCATCTCAAGCCTGAGCGGGTTTAATTCACGGCTGTTCTCTAACCACACCGCCAAGCCTGGGGACGCCCAAGCAGCAGTGGAGGGGGACAAGGGACAGGTTCTCCTCTGACACAGCACTAGGGGCATGTCATGCTGACCCGCTCAGCCGGTACGCTCCCACTGCTGCCTGGATCCGGCCCCGGCCGTCGCAGGAGAGACGTCTTTCTGAGAGCAAAGCCGCACACCCGGTGGCAAGCCGTCACCCCCAGGAAGGTGCCAAGATCTACTCACCAGCATCATGCCCAGATAGGCCATGCCAGCGTGAGTCAGCTGGTTGTTCCACAAAACCAGAGTGACCAGCCCTTTCCGCTGCTCCTTCAGCCCTTCGCAGATGTACGCCAAGCCTGGAAAACAGCCGGGGTCAGCCCTCCCTTGCCAGCACGGATCCTGCCAGCTCTAACAGCGCTTTCCTTGCTTTCTCCGACCTGTCCATCTGCTCAGGCGCTGCCCAATCCTGGGTAGGATGGATGGGTAGGATGACAGCACCCAAGCAGCGATGGAAAAAAGCCACGGCACCATTACGCCAAGCTCCGGCACTGGCAGTGTCTCCGAACACCGTCCTCCCTCCAAACCCCTTCCCCCAGCTGCTTGATTTGACCTCAGCTGCGGGCAAGGCGCATCGCTCCCGTATGCACAAACAGGCAATTAAACCTCTCAGCGTATAAATTTAATTAGTGCTAGGCTGGAGCCTTTGGAGCAGGGTACAAACCCCCAGGGAGGGAGCCAGAGGCATGGGGACATGGGGCACTCGGGGTTGGCCGGGAGCTCAGGGTGACCCCCTGCCTGCCATGCCTGCCCCTCTGCCTGCCCACAGGCAGCACCCAGTCGCAGGCAGAGGCTGGAGGCAGGGCGGGCACTCCTTCCTTTGGGCCACCGTCCCCCTTCTTCGCCAGACACGGGGTTACGGAGCAGTTTGGAGAGGCGGATCCTCCACCGCTCCCGTACACCCTCCTGGCCAAATCCTGCCTGGGCCGAGGGCAGGCGCCGTTTTAAATTGCTGCAAACATGCTTATTTGATAAGCGCACGGCACCCCAACACGAGCGATGCTGTGGAAACCCACAGCAGTGCCCAGCAAGCGACTTCTGACAAGTACAGCCCCAGTGCCGCTCATTATTAAGCACCCAAAGACGCGAGGGACGTGGCTGCTGACCTGGAAGGTGGCAAATTAATATTTGCACTTTAGGGTGGGACCCATCCGGGAGCATGGGTGGCCACAACAGCGCCAACGACATCCGACTCGGTCATGCTCGGCTACCTTTACACCCAATCCAAAGGCAGCCGCAACAGCTCGTGCAGAGCAAGCGCGGCTCCTCCACCGAACTGTGGCACTCAGCCGAGTAATCGGCATCGCCAACCAGAACCAGCCGGGACTGAAGTCCAGGCTGGGATTGTTTCGCAATTCCTGGGTTGATATTAGATTTGGCCACTCATTCGGCTCTGGGAACCGAGGAGGAGAAAAAACAGATGGGAGCAAGAGACGGAGGGAGATGAAAGACACGACTCCAAGGCACAAGGCACCCCCACCCCTCCCTACCTTCGGGAGCTGCTGTGCACCTCGCAGCCCGGCACAGGAAGCAATCAAAGTTTCTCTCATGTTCTTAGCTTTAAAAATTGAGAGGTTTACCCTGCCAAAATCCTTTTGACATGTTGAAGCTGCTCTGCACAACCCTCCTGCTTCAGCTCAGCTCAGGGGCCACCCCCGGAGCTCTGTGCCCTGCAGCTGAGTTCCTCCCCGCCTTAAAACTTGGTCAAAACTCCACGGAATCGGGGCTCTGCCCGAAGGAGCAGCGAGGGGCCCTCACCTGAGTCCAGGATGTGGTTGTTCCTCAGGTCGAGTATCTGTATGTAGCAGTTGAACTTCAGCAGGTTGCCAAGCTGAGCCGAGTCCTGCAGCCCATTCAGCTTGTTATCGGCCAGGTACAGCTCCCGCAGGTTCATGTTCATCTTCAGAGCTGTGGCTGAAAAGACAGAAAACCAGCACCTCAACCCGCATCCCACACCGGGGCAGCTCCGAGAAGAGGTGCTGCCGGCCAGCGTGCCCGCGTGGTCACTCGCCAGCGGTCACGGCCTCCGCACAACACGCAGGCTCGGGAGCGTCCTGGCCGCGCTGTTACAAGCACTCGCGCCCATCCCAGCCCAAAGCGGTGCCATAGAGCACACAGCCCCCGGCACACGTGGCCGCATCGGCACCCACCGTGGTCACGGTCGGGACACTGGCTGAAATCCCTGGCCGGATTTCTGAGGTGTTTGGCCAGCAGCGGGATCCCGCACAAGCCCCTTTTTGCCCTCCCACCCGCAGAGAGAAGCGGCAGCGGCTTGTGCTAGGACGAAGGGGCTGCCTGTGGCCGGAGGCGTTATCAACTCACACAGGGCACATGCCCTCACCAGCACATCGCTCTTTTCCAGCTAGGCCAAACTAATAGACAATTAAACTCCAGAAACGCTCCCCTGCCAGAACCCTTAGCTCATCGCTGCTATCACAACACTGCCATTAGCTCCAGCCTGGCCGTGATTTATCGCTAATTCATTAGCTTAACAACGGGGGCCGCCCAGCACTGTCTTACACCCACTGCCCGCAGGCTGGGCTGGCAGAGAAACATCCAACCTCCCACCTGGGACAGACACGGGTGCTGCCACGCGTCAGCACGGGCATGCCAGCAGCAACTGCCCCGAGACCTCGCTGTGCATCGCCAGGACGGCAAACCCGGCGTCGGCACTGCTCTGCCCCGTGCACCTGGCATCCCGTCGTGTTTTGGGACACGGGCGGGCGCTGCGGATGCCCGAGCTCGGTGCCCTCTCTCTGTTGACTCACCCAGCAGCATGAGCGGGCGTCCCGAGAGGCTGGCGTTCTCCAGGTGCAGGACGACCAGGCTGCTGCTGATGCGCAGGGCACGCGCCACAAAGGGTGCCGAGTGGTCCAGCAAGGGCGTGTTTCGGGCGTCCAGGTACTGCAGGCAGTTCGTCTGGGGGGAAGACACGAGAGGGATCAGTGCTCGGCCCCACGCAGCCTTGGCTGCTGGTTTTTTGGCTGTTTTTCTGGGTCAGTTTTAAGGCCAAGCTATTTTACAGGCCAAGCCCCATTCCGGCCACCGACACTGCCTCCAGGCCGCTCAGATAAGAGCTCCTGAGATGACTCATGCCCATCTGAAAGATCATTTTGGTCACCCCATGGGCTTCCGATTAAGAGGCAAAGAGCCAGAAGGAACTGCTCAGATAACCCCGTGCGCCCGGACAGCCCGCACCGAGCTCCACGCTTGAACCACACAATTCCAGATAAACACCTTATCCCCCAGAGAATCGCCTCCGCACCGAGTCTGCCGTCACCCTCAAGCTACGGCACCGGGGAGGATGCGCTTCAGGTGACCATAGCAGCATCACGTTCTCCAAAGAAAAGCTTCCCTCGTCCTTACCCATCTGAGGATGTGCTGCCCCGAGCTCTCCGGATCCAGGGTCCGGGAAGGCGTCGAGCCTTGTGTCCCCTGTCTGGGATTTGCCCCCAAACCCTGAGACCCTTCCCTGGCTTTGCACGCGCCATCTATTCCTGCTCCAGATCCGCAGCATGCCAATGGCCTCTGTTTGGCTGATTTACCATTTTCCATGCTAACATAAGCCCTTTCACACCTCCGGATTCTTCCTCGCCTACCCAGAAATGAAGCGCCCCAAGCTGCAGCCATCCCAAGGGCGTCTCAAGCTCCTTCACTGCACCTGCGTACACGCAGACGGTTTTAAAGCATCACTACGGGGTCGGCCAGTACTGCGTGGTGACATTTGACTTCTCCAAAACATGGGGTGGGCATTGCCAACACCACACGAGCTCCGGTTCCCAACATCAGCCCCACTGCGAAGATGCCTGCGCGGTGGGGAACGCTACCGAGACACAGGCTTTCCAACCGGAGTTGTGCAATGCACCGGCGGCGCCAGGTGAAATGTCGGCAGTGCCAGAATTAAAATTAGCAGGTTGAGAGGTAATTGTGGATCAAGGGTGGTTTTGCGCCGCGCCCCAAGTGGGAAGCACGAGACGCTGCCTCCTCTGTGCTTGGCTTTCAGAGTGAATTCAAGCGCTGAACAATGAGGTTAATTAGTCCTGCAAAGCCAAACACCGGCGCTAGTCATCCTGCTGTAAAGATAATGAATACCCAGCTCGAGAGGCTGACCCTGCAAGCACGCCACTAATAACAGCCTGCTTTTTTTTTTTGCTGGGATCTGCATTTCCATTTTCTCTGCTCCGGGTGCTCGCTGAGGCATTAAGCAACCTCGCAGCAGGTGGGAAGGGTGATTTTTTTTCCTGCCTTCAAGCCTGGGCTAACCAGGCCCTTCTGAACTGGGTGGTTTTCTGGACGGGTGAGCACAAAACCACACGTACGGTCCCGGGAAGCACACAGGAGTCTTTTGAGAGACTCACCCGAGACCACCCGTGTAGCCGCAGGGAGTTAAAGCGGGTGCCGAAAATATTCGTGAGCGAGTACAAACCTTTCTCATCATGTGGGCAGCTGCCTGCCAGCCTCGGGTGCCGATGTGTTTGTTAAAGGAGATGTTGAGGTGCGTCGCCGACTCGTAATACTCGATCATGTCAAATAACGCCGAGGCGCCCTGCAAAACAAAGGCAGATGGAAAAGCTGCGTTAAGTGGGCAGGCAGAAGCTGAGCGGGGTTTGAGAGGGAAAAAAAGAGGGTTTGCTGTGCTAGGATGCAAGTGGCTCGGGCACAAGCCGGCTCTTCCAGACGCCTCTCGCATGACCTCACGTCACCACTCCGGTATTTAGTCATTAAGCTCTTGCAGACAAGGTCTGTGACCCTCTCCTCCAAGGCAGCCCAGGCAACAAAACCCCTGCCTTTAACCTCAAGCGCAAATAAATTGGCACCTCAGGTGACAAGTCTGCCCGTCCCTGCGCCCACTGGCACCGTGGTGCTTTGTGTCCCACTCTGCACCAGCCCTCAGCATCCCGGGATGCTCCCCCAGCCACTGCAGAGCCTTGTCCCCCTGGGTCTCTCCTTCCTCTTCGAGGGACTCTCTGCAGATTTGCTGCCCATGGATACTCCAGGAGGACAAAAAAAAAGGCTTCTCGACATATTCCCAGTGTCCCCACCATGAGGCATGTGCTCAGGGACTGTCACCAGGGCAGACGGGGACCCAGTGATGGGATGATGGCTCCAGCGCAGCCGTTCCTGCTGCAGGCTGTGCCGGCAGAGCTGCCTCCTGGGGTAACGCCCGCGGGTGAAGATTTCCATGAGCGAGCCCGAGATGGCACCTTGCGGAGGAACCCAACCCCCACCCTGCCCCTCTTGGCACTGGGGGAGAAAGCGAACTCGGCCGGAGCAGGTTATGGCACCAGGGACATGCAGGCACTTGAACAACACTTCCAAGGACATGGAAAAAATTTTTTTTTTTCCTGGGTATTCAACCCGAGCCGAGGCTGGGCTATCAGCTTGGTGCCTGTCCGCTCCCTGCAGGGTTATCCAGCCCCGCAGGCAGCAGCGACACTTCCCCAGCCAAGAGATCATCTGATAATGCAATCAGGCTCAAAAAAAAAAAAAAGGTATAAAACCCAAGACTTATAGCAGGGTTAGGAGTGAAAGGGATTAGCAGAGCAGGACTCGTGCCTGTGAAACGTCTAAAGCTCCTACGGCAGAAGCGGAACAATTTGCTTAATTACATAATGAGCCTCTTCGGAGAAAATTAGCTGAAACGTATGCTGGAGCGGGCAGAGAAGAGCCACAAAAGTGCTGCAAGGCTTCCAGAAAAAATATGCAGAGAGACCCGGAGGACTGGAAAACACCAGCATGAAGGCAAACAAGAGAAAGAACAGGTCTTCGGGGAACAACAGGACTTTCTGCTGGAAACGGGGCGCTCATCGGCACGAAACGAGGAGAAGAACCTGGGTACCGGGTGACTAAGTCCCTGGCGTGACACACCCGGGGAAAAAGGCTGCTGATGCCGAATGAATCGGAGGGACGGGGACAGGAGCAGGAGGTCTCAGGGCACCGGGGGGCCGGCATTAACCCTCCACAGCTCTTTTCCCCCAGCAGCAGGCATGGAGACACGTCGGACACCTCATGCCCCGCAGACGGTCTCGCTCTAACGCAACTGGAACAGAAAAGCATAAAGCGCCAAGGTCTGCAATCTCTTTGTCTGCACTGTCCAGCTCTGAAGCCACAGGATACGTTTAAATTATTAACATGTAATTGTTCCTCCTGCAAGATAACGAGTCAAATGAAGCACAGGATCATTTTACAGCCAAAGACGTCACAAACTCAGCCAGCCCATCCCTGCTCTGCGGCCACATGTCCCTTGCCGGCCCGCGGCACCGTCAGGGGACTCATCCATCCCCCAAACAGCCCCGTCCTGTGGCCATGGCCCCGCTGGCAGCCCAGCGGGATTGTGCCCACAGCGCCCGAGTCAGGCAGGACCCCGGCGGGCTGCGTCAGCACGGTCCCAGGATGGGACAGGGTTAGCGAGAAACTGCCGCGGCTCAGGGCCAGCACCGTCACGGGGTTGGACCAGGAGCCACTGTCCAAGTCACATTTTTCCCCACTTCATATCGGATGTGGGCAGCGGCCCCGAGAAGCTCGTGGCTGCTGAGACTTCCCAAAGTGCTGCTCAAGTGGGAAAAATGGGGGGGGAAAAAAGCACCAAGAGCTTCCAAGCAAACACAGGCAAGACAGGTCTGAAGCCAGGTTCAGGACAGGGATGGACGACGTGGCAAAAACAAGACCCTTGAAGATGAAAGGACTGAAAGGGGATGCTCCGGGGCAAGGGGGACTCAGGATCAGAGCTGGCTAAAATAATTTTTAACCACTTCCTTAATTTTTAACCTCCTCCGCTTACCCGCTGGGACCTGAACTCAGGGCCCCAGGCATTGCAAGGGAGGAGGAAGACAAGTCGGGACAGGATGTGACATGCAGAAGGAAGCCTGAACTCCGTCCTCAGCCCCAAAAAGCTGTCTGAGAGCTACCCATAACTCCCTCAGCTTTCAGAACAGCTGCTGAAATACATGTTTACAATGCCTCGGGGCTTTGCGGCCACCCGGGCTTCAGAGCGAGCGGTCAATCTCTTCCTTTTGGAGCAGCAAACACTGCACCAGCAGACCTAAGTAAGAGCGTGAGTATGAAGGGAATGGGTACAGCGACACAGTACGGCCCCAAAAAAAGTCAGTGCCTAGGAGGAGCTAAGGACTGACAACAAAACCCATGAGGTTTGCATTAGCTGCGAAACCCGGATGAGAAGCCAGGAGAGGTCATGGCCACTTACATCTTCATCCAAGCTTGTTTGCTCCAAATCAACAATTTTGAACTGGACCCGCTTGAAAACTTCTTCGAGCGCCTCGCAGGCTTTGTAATCCAGCTTCTCCCCTGGGGAAAGAGCAGAATGAGGTGAATTTGGGTGCTTCAGCATGTAACGTGCAGGGCACATACAGCTGTGAGCTCGAGCGCCCCAAGCCACAGGACAGAGGACACGTGGAAGGGCGACTTTCTCCCCCACTGGGAGGCAGCCCACCTTTCAAACAACCCGCCTGAAGGGAAATTTGAACCCAATATTGGGCATTCACGTTGATTTATTCACATGTGCCTGGCCCAGCAACAGAAAGCACCAGCTCGGATGAGGATTTCTCATTAACAGACGGGGACTGGCTATCGCAGGGAGCCCCGAAAGCTGCGCCGGGGCTCACTAGCAGCGCCACAAGCCAGGAGAGGGATCCACAGGGAGACTTCGGAAAGGATGTCTCTCGCTCGGTTACATGCGGCGAGCTCGTCGGATTTTGGAAATCCACCTAAAAACCAGCGCAGTTGTTCACCCAACACAAATCAGCCACAGCAGCAATGCTTTCGCCACCTAAAACTCACCGAAAACCAAGATTTCTGTCTCCCCACTGGGCAGACAGCCATCTTCCCAACGAGCCAGCCCCTCGCCAGCTTCAGTGCCTCTGGAATGACGTTACGAGCACCTCCGCTGACAAACTAACGGCCAGCTGAGTACTCCTTTTGCTATATAAAAGCACCACAAGGTCAAAATTAAATCCCTGCACGCGCGTTTTAAACACACACGCTGTTTTGCTGCCTCGTTCACGTTTCAATTTAGGGACGCGCTGGCATAAGCTGCCTCGAGAACATTTCCCAAGACTTTGGGCTTTTCATTTACTTATTTATTTGCTTATTTCCTATAGGACCGTCCTCGCCAGCCCTGTGCAGCAGCAAGTCCCTGAGGCCCGAGGTGCTGGCCAGCGCACAGACAAGCCACGATAGCTCATCCCCACTGGCTTATGGGGCTGCGACTCCCCCCATAATGCTGCACAAGCTACTTCTGGTTGAAAAATGGGGGGGGTCCCCAATAAGTATCTGTGCTGGCTGCTTTTAGACGCCACGTTGATTGCAGCAGGTGATTCTGCCCTGCAAACTGAATTTGGGGAAGGGAGGACCTGCAAATGTGGAGGTGAAAGCTCTGCCTTTCCTCCTAACACCAGCAGATCCCATCCCCCATATGAAGAACGAGGTGATGGCAGCCAGGTCTGGTGCATCATCGCCTCCGCGCTGCAACCTCACCAGTCCCCTCCGAAAGATCAAAAGCTGAAAACACAGCAACAAACCATTGCCCACTGGGGTCTCCGGCAGCCCCACCGGCCCGTGTCTCACCGGCACCTCCCCGGCTGGTATAGCCTTGTCAGCAAAGGCGACGGCGATGGGGAACCAGCCTGTGCTTCCCAAATAGCTCGCACTTTCCACACCAGAGCCAAGCCACAGGCTGATCTCACCCTGTGGAGCTGGGAATTCACTCGTAAGACCAGAGGGAGCTGTGGTCCCTCACCAGCTCCCTCTGATGTCTCAAAGCGGGAGGAGGCCACGTCCAACAGCAGCCTGAGTGAAAAAGGTGGAATGCAGCTTAAAATAAACCCAGAGCTTTGCTTCTGTTGCAATAACCATCGTGACGGGGATCCAGCGCAGGGGAGAAGCAGCTGCACGCTGGGTGGGAAACGGTCACGCGAAGCAAGTGCTGCGGAGGGGCACTACGAACCCTTCGCTAAGGGCTGAGCCTGGGCTGTGCCGGCGTTACGTTGTGTGTAACGGTATAAAGCAACCAGCAGCCAGGCTTCTGCATCGCTTGGGGGCTTCTGAGAAACCCCCACTTCTAGGGGAAGGGGGGCACAGGCGCCAGCTGCCCAGCCAGCCGACAACTGTGGGATTTGTGGGAAGTCAAGAAAAAATCCCGTCTGGCAAAGTTGAGTCCAAATGATGGTGATGGGGCCTGTAAAAGATTTTATTTTGGGGGCGGGGGGGAAGTGTTTGGGCAAGCTCGTGTTGTTACTCCTCCAGCAGCATGTCTGTCCTCCTCCAGGCGAATCAGCTCAGGACACGGACACCCCAGCTCCCCGCGCAGCGAGGTATTTTCTCGGGTTCATTATCAGCAGCTCCCGAGCAGTTCCCCAGCTTTCGGGTTTCCCCCCCAACACTGAATAAGCGACAACAGGTACCAAGTGCTATGGATTAAACCCCATCTGCTGCAGCCCCTGCAGGCGGCTTCTGTCCCCAGAGCCAAGCTGGAGTTTGCTGGAGCAAACTCCATCCACTTGCGCACCCGCCGAGTTTCGTGGGAAACCGGGACAGCTCTTGCTGCCGGCCTCCCAGGTTGTTTTTGGGTGGCATCCCCCAGCACAGAGGGGGAGAAGAGGCTCTTTAGGAAGGGAAGGAGACCAGCGGAAGGCAGGAGGAGAGAGGCAGCAACCTGCTGCGAGAAGAACTCCCCGTAAAATATTTGCCTAGCAGAGACCTCGCAGGGAAGCGAAGGTGACCTTCTTCCTCTCCTTCCTGGAGCTACGGGAGATGCTTCACAAAAGCCATCGTTCACGATGATGTTTGCCATAAGGAGAATTAACTGGAACACCTTCCCGGTTTTCCCTTTGCGCGAGGAGTTTCGAGACATCAGTCGGAAAAGTATTCCGGCAAACCTGCTCTGGCTCAGCCCTAACTCATGCCCCAGACGAACTGTTTCAGGAAGCAGGGGGTATGAGGACGGTGCTCGGAGGTGGAGAGGGACAGTCCGCTGCTCGAGGGGCTGCTGAAGCTATTCTGCTGCTGCTTTGGTGCTCCTCGACCAGGACGTTAATACTCCTCGTACAGAAACACCTCTGGTACTTACTTTTCTGCTCTTGCTGGGACTAAGGCTCTCTCCTGCTCTAGCCTGCAAGAGCTCCAGCTGGGACCACAACTCCAACAAGAGCCATACCAATGGAATGAAACACCAGGATTGCCCAGAAGAGAAATAAAATCCCCTGGTGATAGAAAAGGAGCTTACCTTTCAGATCTAAGCAGTCTATCCTAGGAGCCAGATCTTTAAATTCCTGCAAAAGAAAAAGCAGCATTTCATACTCAGGAGGAAGGCAGGGGGAAAGGGAGGGGAATTAACGCACTAGAATGACGAGGTAACGTGACAAATTGGGCAAATCCTCCCGCAAATGAAGAGAGAATACGGGAACTCTCAGCCCAAGGTTCACTGGAAACCAAAGCTGCCACCTACGGCACTTTGCAGGCTGGACCCGTGCGAGTCATGGGAGGGCTGTGACCCTCCCCGGGACAAGGTCTTGGAGCTCTACGAGGAAGGGCGGCTGATGAAGATGAGGGTCTGGCTCCGCACACGGAGGCACCAGAGCTGCCTGGGGAAGGCACAGCGGATGAAAAAGCAAAAATCTTCCCTCCCAGGCCAAGGGGAGAGCTCTAAACCGTGCTCCAGCGTGCTGCTCTCAGGCCTGAGGATTTAAATGGGACTTTTATTCACCCCGTGTGAGCAGGGAAAACCACAGCCCTCGTCACGCTCTCCCTGCGGGCTTCCCTCCCCCGACTGCATGTGCAGATTTCCATTTAAAATAACATCCGAGGTATAAACCGCTTTGCGAACAAGCCTGTTCAAGTCTCGTCCCCTGGCTCCAAGGCGTGCTGGGAGGGAGCTACCCCTGCACAGCAGCCCGAGGAGATGGACGCAGCTTCAGCAGAGAAAAACAGGGTCTGGTAGCACATTAAATTTCGCATAGTGTTTTGCTAGCAAGCTTCTTCACTTTTGCTCTCTGCAGCAAGTTTCACCTGCCCAGAAACCTGCTCGTGCTATTAAAACAGGAGTCTTCGTTCCCATTTGACACACCAGCGACTGTAAAAGTCTACGGCGAGTCGTGTAATAAAGGAGAGTATTTGATCATTTGGTGCTGGGACAGCACCTGCACCGCTATACCTGTATCTGCTTCAGTAGTTTGGGTATCTGCTTGCAGTTCAGCTTCTGGCAGGCTTGCTTGTAGGCGGTCACGATTTCATCGACAGTCACATTCTGGGCTGAAAAGGTACAGGGTAAGAATTGAAGTTACGGTTGTATATGCAGGGATCAACGCATCCACGTTCCCCCATCGGACGCCGCTATCTGCCGGGATTTACACCCGGCAGAGAAGCCTGCAAGATTAACGAGGGTTAAGGATATTCAAACGCATTGGAATGAAGCAAAACCTGAGCAGGGCTTGCTCGAACACATCTACAGGAGCAAGCCCTGCCTTGCTTGGCCAGAAAAGGGGCTGGAGAAGCGCAGTCGGCGCCTCCTGCCTCCTCCAGCTGCGCTTTGGCACGAGAGCTGCCCTTTTGGGAGCAGAAAAACTTTTTAGAGTCATGGGANCGGCACTTTGCAGGCTGGACCCGTGCGAGTCATGGGAGGGCTGTGACCCTCCCCGGGACAAGGTCTTGGAGCTCTACGAGGAAGGGCGGCTGATGAAGATGAGGGTCTGGCTCCGCACACGGAGGCACCAGAGCTGCCTGGGGAAGGCACAGCGGATGAAAAAGCAAAAATCTTCCCTCCCAGGCCAAGGGGAGAGCTCTAAACCGTGCTCCAGCGTGCTGCTCTCAGGCCTGAGGATTTAAATGGGACTTTTATTCACCCCGTGTGAGCAGGGAAAACCACAGCCCTCGTCACGCTCTCCCTGCGGGCTTCCCTCCCCCGACTGCATGTGCAGATTTCCATTTAAAATAACATCCGAGGTATAAACCGCTTTGCGAACAAGCCTGTTCAAGTCTCGTCCCCTGGCTCCAAGGCGTGCTGGGAGGGAGCTACCCCTGCACAGCAGCCCGAGGAGATGGACGCAGCTTCAGCAGAGAAAAACAGGGTCTGGTAGCACATTAAATTTCGCATAGTGTTTTGCTAGCAAGCTTCTTCACTTTTGCTCTCTGCAGCAAGTTTCACCTGCCCAGAAACCTGCTCGTGCTATTAAAACAGGAGTCTTCGTTCCCATTTGACACACCAGCGACTGTAAAAGTCTACGGCGAGTCGTGTAATAAAGGAGAGTATTTGATCATTTGGTGCTGGGACAGCACCTGCACCGCTATACCTGTATCTGCTTCAGTAGTTTGGGTATCTGCTTGCAGTTCAGCTTCTGGCAGGCTTGCTTGTAGGCGGTCACGATTTCATCGACAGTCACATTCTGGGCTGAAAAGGTACAGGGTAAGAATTGAAGTTACGGTTGTATATGCAGGGATCAACGCATCCACGTTCCCCCATCGGACGCCGCTATCTGCCGGGATTTACACCCGGCAGAGAAGCCTGCAAGATTAACGAGGGTTAAGGATATTCAAACGCATTGGAATGAAGCAAAACCTGAGCAGGGCTTGCTCGAACACATCTACAGGAGCAAGCCCTGCCTTGCTTGGCCAGAAAAGGGGCTGGAGAAGCGCAGTCGGCGCCTCCTGCCTCCTCCAGCTGCGCTTTGGCACGAGAGCTGCCCTTTTGGGAGCAGAAAAACTTTTTAGAGTCATGGGACGACAAACCCCGACCCCCCTCAGCAGGTTGCGGCGGTGGTTAATAAATAGCGCTGTCAAATACGTTCCTCTTGCTTTTAGTTTCACTCAACTTTGGTTTTTCACTCGATCGCTTTGAGATTGCTGTGGGCATGGAGCTGGACAGGGTGCATCCACCCCCATGTATAACCCCAGATTTTCTCTAATTGGCTTCCGGAGACAGCCAGAGCAGTGCACGGAGGACTCGGGGGTCAGCCTGAGTCAGCGAGACATCGGCTAAAAGCTCCCAGAGTTGTCATGCTCTTGTAAATACATCCTCGAAATGTGGCTCCTCATTTGGAAGCCGCAGGAGCGGTGCTTTGCTGCCGTCACCGCCTCAGCACGGCCGAGCTTGGCTCCAAGCAGCCAAGCGGCATTTACTCACCGCTTCTGCCTTCCCTGAATCACGGGTAATGCTGCTGCTCCGGATGCCGGGGAAGCCGATGCAGGCAGCGGGAGCTGCCGCGGGATCATTAGCCATGTGAGGCAATGCCCACCTCCACTTTTGGCATGATTTCGGTTCGGTGATCGGCCCGGACAAACACTAAAGCCGCCCCCAGTCAGAAGATGATCTGGAGAAACCAGATTCCCCAGGAACCTCATCTGGCAGAGCACGAAGCAAGCCCCCCCTCCCATCCCCAAGCGTTACGACACCCAGAAAGCACGATAAAAACCTAAACACTCTACCAGTTGCAATCAAAAAAAACAACCCCAAAAAAGCCCCCGAGACTATTTTAATCTTCTCCCTGTTCACAACAAACCCATCGGGCATCTCTGCAGCAGGACGGGGTCAGAGCAACATGTGGCAGAGGCAACGCCGTGCCCCGGCTCGGCTGCATCACCCAAAAATGCCTTTTCGGCAGTTTTTAGCCCTACAACCCTTCCCAGGCCACCACGGCGAGGTTTGCGGGACAACTAACACCCAGCAGAGCAAACCAGCAAAGGTTTAAATAGGCCCAAGTGAGCACTTAACGAGGCGAGACCTAAGAGCCGCTTTCACACCCCAAAAGCCCCGCGTGACAGAAAGCATTTGCTCCTCTGAAGCGCCGCAGGGACACGCTGCGTCGCCGATTCCCAAGGAGCTGAAGAAGGCGCTGCAGAGGAAAATCCACCGAGGCCTAGCGAGCCCTAAAAAAAGAGAAATATTAAGGTTAGTGAAGGGATTAGCAGTGCGCTGTGATGTTTCTGATCCCATCTGCCACATGAATGTTTTCCTCAATAAAATCAAGTGTGATTTTGGCAAAGCGAGGAAAGGAGATGCGCTGCTGTCGTAATGCAGATGAGCATCCCGGGAGCGCAAGGGCACGGGGCGATCCAAGCATCTGCGAACCCAGCTCCAAAACGTTCTGGCTGCAGGACTTCCCCCCAAGTCTGAACTCAAGTGTGCTTTGCTAATCTAGTTTTTATTAGTTCCCAGCAGTAAAATGCTTCGCTCTGCCTTCTCCTGGGTGGAAGTCCTAAATTTTAACATCCCTTGTTGCTGGAGGACGGGGATTTGCTTCCGCTTCCCTCCACGCACATCCTGGTACATCTCCATTCCCACCTCGTGGCGCTCGCTGGAAGTCCAGCGGAGAGAAATAACAGGTCTTGTGGTCCTCTTGAGCTGCTTCCAAAGCTTCCAACATCCTTCTTCACACCGAGGCGTGCGCTGAGAAGCTCACTGTCCCATGCGAGCCGAGAGTTGTGCTGCTGCTGCCGTCCATGAGGACTGGAGCGGCTCCCCGTTCCCGAAGAACCATCCTGGGATGATTTCATCCACGCGGTTAAACACTCACGAGCTGATCCAGATCACCGGCAGGAACCTCTCACCAGCTACTCGCAGGTCAACTCCGGGCTTCACTGCCAGTGCTGAGTCTGTTCCCACCCGGAGCCCTCGCATCTGCCGGGCACTGGAAAACGCCCCGAGTTTTCCCCCAGAGTCGCAACCACTCACATAACCGTACGGGCAAGACCAAAACACCGGCGAGCCCAGCATCTGCTCCGTACGTCCCCGTAACCGGCAATCCCTGCGGCATTTCTGCCACGAGATCACCCAGCCGGTCCATAGCCCTTCCGCAGCAGCTCTGGATCAACTTGGTAGGGCTGCTGGTAGGAGCAGGTGGGATTTGACCTTGGTTTTGCTCTTCTGAAGCCTTTAAGGTGGTCAAATGCCAACACCGAGCAGCGGTTCTTCTTCCTGCAAGGCTCGGGCTTTGCTCCGAGGCCACCTCGCTCTTCTGAAACGTGGCTCCACAAAAAAATTTCTTACTTTTGCCCCAATGACGCAGCCTTGGGATCAGCACCGAGACCTTCTAAGGGAACTTCCTCACTAGATATCAGGGGTTTTAATTAAAAAGGATCTTCACGGTGTTTTTTAGAGCATCCCATCCCTGCTTGTTTCTCTTCTCCCCCTTCGCAAAGGGCTGCTCTCCGGCTCGTTTGCAGTAACGAAGCCTGCAAGTCAATATCAGTATTTCCTGTTTGAGCTCTGTCTTGAGGCTCAGCAGCAAATATTTGCAGTGTCTGTAACATCCGCCTTCAAAATACCCTTGAAATTTCTGGGAAAAGCCTTTTTTTTGGCAGAGCAGGCCGGCAGACGAGGGCTGAAGCCAATCCCGCGACACGGCACGTGTTCTTCAGCTGCTCCAGAGCTGGCAGAAGGGCTTTACGCTGCTGACGCCATCCGTAAAACAAAGCAGAGCTGTTCTGCAAACAGGTTTGATAAAATACACATTTACAGACAGTTGGGCGGGCAACCTGAGCGAGCAAAGCGTGGCTGACTCCCGGCTCAGGTGGAATGACCCACGACTTCAAATATCTGGTTTTAGAAAGAGCAAGCTGGAGACCGTGATGGTTTCCATTTGCAGCATCCCCGATGGCATCCTGGATCCCCCCTTCCTTAAAGTCTGCCCCCAAAATCATCACGTTAAAGGACAAAACAAGATGGAAACCAGAGCTCGTCTCATGGTGCTTCAGGTCCCCACAGGAGAAAAGCGGCCGCACAAGACTTCAACACGTTTCTCTAACGAAGAACTAAGATTTATTACCCAAGTGACGACCGGCTTTGACACTGCTCGCCCCTCTGCCATTTTAAAACCCTGCGCTAATATCCCCGAACAGAGTTAACTACCTTAGTAATTATTCTCTTTATTATTACTCAGTGGATTAAGAGCCGAAGAGCGATAACGAGGGTATTTCGGAGCCTCCTGTGTAACTCATTGCGTTTCATCTGATAATTTTCTACTAATTTTCACCCACAGCTCCTGGCAAAGCAGCTGCTGGCTTCACCGGGAGCTGCTCCAGTGACAGCGTGGGCACTGGGAAACACAAATCGCAGCCACACAGCTGATAAGGCACCAGCAGAAAGCCTGGAAAATTCAGAAAAAAAACCAGGAAGGGTCATGGATAAAGTTTAAAATGCAAGTAATGCTTCTTCCTGCGAAAGACAACAATGGCCTCGTGCCGCTCTCCTTTTCCCGATCACCAAAAGCACCGTTTACGTGTGTTTTGCCCTTAACTACGAGCTCTTTGGGGCTTTTTTTTCTCCGGCTCTCTGCGAGGAGCCCCTAGGGGTGCCACAATTTGGGCAGCAACAAATCTGGATCCCCCGGAAAGGATCCCCAAATCCCCCGGGATTTACCTCTCCCAAAAGGCACTTAACCCCCCAGGGGACTGGGATGACACAGAGGCCCCGCTGCCTGCAAGGAAGCGCAGCACTGAGGAGGGACTGACCGTTCAATCCTATTAAAGCCCAGTGTTTCCATGCCCCCTAACTGTTTTGCTTCGTCTGCTCCTCCGTCCATGTCCAACCCCGGGACGACGCGACGCCAAAGCAAACAGGTCGTTATTTATTAACAGGCAGCATTAGCTGCCGGCTGCAGCCAGCTCGTCTTCTCAGCCTCCACGCAACGGAAGAGAAAAGCTGATTTTTCACAGGCTCGCGCCGCACTTTGCTTAGTTTTGCTCCCTGTGCTCGCTTTGAGCCCGTGTCCCAGCAGGCAGAGTGAAAGGAAAGGAGGCGAAAGCCAATGTAGGCAGCAAGGATGTCCCTGTCCCAGAGCTGCTCGAGGAGTATATCCCAAAATCCCATCAGGCAAGGAGGAAAAGGCAGTGACTTTAATGCGATCTAATCAAATGATTTACCTCCATCCCCAAGGTCACCAAATGAGATCTCTAACTCTTTGCCTCCACTCGGGAGCATCCCCCTGCCGCTTCTCCAGGGCGAGGCTTCAGGTCCCGTCTTCCCACGCAAGGGGAACAGCAGCTGGAAGAAAATTATTTTCTTCTCTAGGGAAGCATTAAAAAAAAAACCCCAGCAGAGAAGTTTGCTGGCAATCGAGTGTCTCCTCCGCTCTCGGTCCAGTGGCACCCGATGCAGGGAGAGGAAGGCAGTGCCAGAGTCACCCCGACACCCAGATTTGCTCTTCCTCCAGTGAAGGGCACCGGATCCCACATTTTGGGGGAACCGCACCTGCCAGCCGGTGGGTAACAGAGCTTCTCCACCTGACGGCAGCAGGCAGAGGCACAAGCCAGCTCTCCCCGGGGTCTCTCCTGCACTGGCAGACACCCCGACACCTGCAGCGACCCAAGCTTCCTCACTGCTGTGATGCTCAGCATTGATGCTGGTCCAAACCGAACACACCAAGACCTCGAACGCTGTGGGACTTCACTCACACAACGCCTCTGGGGTTTTTTACCCATGTTTCCAAGCCTGCTCCTTCGTCACGCTGTTGCGGTTTCCCAGCTGTATCCCAGGGAATCAGGTGAAGACATCTTTTCCCTCCCATGCTTTCCATCAGAGATGGCAGAAGATACGTCTCGACGGCAGGGGAAGCCTCTGGCTCCTCTCCCCAAGTGTGGAGGTCCCGAACTTTCTAACAAAGTGGTTAGCAAAGCTGTAGGGGAGGGGGGGAGAAAATAAAGGGGCACTTTTTCCCCCTCATCTTGCGCTCTGGCTCATTTCCCAATGCATAACGCAGCACCCACAGACCACGTGCCCACGAGGCACTGGTGCGGCAGGGAAGCCTGGCAAGACGAGGGAGACAGACAGCAGCAGCAGCAGCAGCTGGCCCTAAACCTTCCCCTCTCCGGGTATATCCAGTACCTATCCCATCCTAGCCAACCCCTTGGCCCTGCGTGGGCTTAAATCAAAACAGGGTTTGCTGGAAAACAAGCTCGGAAAAAACAGGATGAGCTTTTGAGTCTTCTAGGTTAAACCTGGCACAGCATCTCCATCAGCAGAGGTACAGGACCGGCCACGTGGCCACTGAAGGGAAGGAGCGAAGAGGAAGGTCAGAGCAGAAAGCGTTGTAATTTAACCTGACATCGATCCAGGCAAGGTGGCAGAGAGGCCGGTACTGCAGCCTAGCAATAAAGAATTAAAGGCAGAAATAATTAATGCTAATCGGCAAGGTTTCACAGAAAGGAGGGCTGACAAACAGAACCTGACACGGGTCTGTAGAGAGCCCGCTGATCCAGGAGCTCAGGTAGCTGTCAGATCAGGATGCTTAAAGGTGCAACAGTCCCGGGGGGAAAAGAATGTAAAAAAAGAGAAATATTTAAAAAAAAAAAAAAAAAGAAACGGCGCTTGATTCGGTAAGAAATGTGATGCTATAAAGCCGCCAACCGCCCCTTGGTGTACAAGCAGGGCATTTCTGCGAGAGGTAAGGGAACTGGTCGACGTTCAGATATCGCCAGTTTTAAAAATAATCGAGCACGCGCCTTGTGGGGTGAGAAACCGGGAGTAGATGGACCCACTGCCCATTAAATGACGCTAACGATACTCTAAACACGTTTCCTCCTTTGCGCCGTGTAGCATGAAGCTTCACTGTAAACCATATGCCTTCTTTACCTTCCTCTTCCTAGCCCTTGAGCACTTTGGGGTGGCAAGCGGACCGGAGAGGATGACCCAAACCGATGTGCGAGCAGCGGCATTGCCGAGCCCTGCACTGCGTGCTGCCCGGCAAAACCGGCCCTGCCGGTACCATCAGATTCAAGTAGCCAGAAGCAAGCTAAACAAGCAGAGGCGCGTCCGCCAGAGCAATTTCAGCCGACGAATGATGAATGAGAGGTAAATAAAGTCCCAAATAAAAACAGTTATTATCCACACGTGAGAGGAAGAATAAAAGCGGCGTCATGGGCAACGTGCTCCTGAAGTCAAGGACGAGGCAGGTCCCGGATGCTGGCTCTGCCCTGAATGACGCCGGCATCCACAGCGCCGCGACGATCAGCAGCGTACAGGATTCCTCTCTAATTAGAGAGAGGAAATCTGCTTTCAGGCCCTTCATGCTGGCCGCCTTCAGGGGCTGAAGTTTGAGGTTAAATGGCTTTAAAGAAAAGGTCCCCAACACCCGAAGGGTGCAATGCCTTTGGGGAAAGCCTCTAGCTCTGAGCCAGCGCGCCCTTGGGAAAGGTGAGCTCGGCTGAGGAATCTGCCCCTCCTGGGCTCCCTCTGGGATAAAGCTGTGTGGGAAGAGAGCAGCCCACTTGAGAGCGCTGAATGACGGCCGTTTTCTGGAGCAGCAGAGAAGGGCCTGGGGGACGAGCCCCGGGTTTGCTTTGCCAGGTGAATGTCATGTCTTCATCCAGAGCAGGATCAGAGCAGCGGAAATTTCATATTAATGCAGCTGGCAGGATACATAAACAACAAAAACGCATTAGTAAGCCCTTTTTCTCCACTGCTGGAGGTATTTCATGGAGGCGTCTGGGCTAACGGTCACTGCCTTGGGACGAGCCGCCTAATGCCGAGCAATAAAACCAGAATTAATCAGTGCTCTGTAACGAGCTCTCGCGCCTTTCAGGCTACGTCTGGTGTCTGTGCAGTGAAACTGGAACGGGTCTCATCACCCAAGGAGGCGTGCGACTGGAAAAAAATCAGGAAAAACCCAATTTCTGGCTTGCGACACAGTAAAAATAAAAAAAAAGGCCTGTTCAGTTCCCAAAAAGGAGATGCAGCTGCCGGTTACCGATGATTTTTGGTGATGGGTGCTGTAGCAGTTCGGTTTGCGATAGGAAAACAGCTTGAGGTGTGAAACCTGGTGAGCGGTGGCCTGTGAGGAGCTTTTGGGATGGCTGCGCTCGTCCCGCAGTGCAACATCTGTTACCATATCTCCATCCTGTTCCCGTGCTTCAGTACGATATAGAGAATGTCCCGAAATTTGCAGCCAGCCACGTCACGCAATTACTGGGAGCCCTGGAGGTATCCCGGTCCAAACGCCCTCACCCAGCCCAGCAGAGGGGCCTCGAGCTGAGCGGATCTACGGACACCAGTGCTTCGCTGGAGCTCACATTCTGGCTGTGCCCCTCATTTGGGGATGTTTCCTGGGAACACGACGCTCCTCTGCTCTCCGTACCACGCTCCCCATGTTGCTGGAGGGGCTGGGGTGGACGTCAGCACCCGGAGATGTTACCGAAACCTCCAGGACCTCGGAGAGATGGAGCTCCGGGTCGTCCCCTTTCTCCTCCCTTGGGCAGGTGAAGCTTCAATAATGCTTTGGGGAAGAGACGCTGGCTTCTCCACGCTGCTGCTGCCGGACCGTTGCCCACCTCGCTGGTGGTGGGCGGCACAGACCCCCACTGGAGAGCCGGGCACCACGCCGGCGGAGCCCAACCATCACCGCCATTCCCACCGTGCCAGCTCAGAGTGGCAAAGCCAGGAGCTTCCCTGCGGGCCGATGCCTTTGCCGGCTGGGAGGACGGGGGTGGCCGCTGCCCGCCGTCGGCACCGGTTTGCCTCCGCGCCTTCGCCGGGCCCACGGTTTTGGTGTGAACTGCCCAGGCGGCCGTTTCAGGGGCTCCCAAAGGCCGTGCTCGGGCACCCGACCCCGGGCGGCTTCAGCTGGGGATGGGGGTCTCTCCCCCGGGCCCGCCGCGGGGCCTCTGCTCCAGCCTCTTCACCACCAGCCCGGCCCCAAACCCGGAGCCCCCCTCGAGGAGCCAAACCCGGTGTCCAGCCACCCCC
>VYZW01023621.1:4264-15661 GCA_013401315.1 Balaeniceps rex
AACTGCTGGCAGCACTATCCGTCATTGCACTAAATGGATTCATGTCTCCCTAAACTAAGGATAACTATTTATCTATAATGCACGGTCAGAAATTAGGAAGTATTTAAGCCCTAGAAGTCTAATTCCTCACTTCTCCCCACCTCCTCAAAGCTTGGTTTTATTCAGGCCTCCTTATGTAAAGATGACAAGAGAAGTCTGACTGATAGGGAATTTCAAACTCTGTTCCAGAGGTAATGAATCATCCACATGAGTCTGAAAAATACTTTAGCAGACGAGACATCTGCAGTCTGATTTTAGCTTTACAACTACCTGATATTATGTTTCTCTCTTCCCTCTTTCCTTTTTGTCATTTGCTACACTGACTTGTGTCTTACCTTAAAGTAGATTATAGGCTACCCAAAGCAAGATGGCACATTCATAAGACACACAAAATAACTGAGTCCCAATAATTGTTTAGGATCTTTGAAGATGCTATTGTGCAAATAATAGTAGTCTACTGCAAATGATCAGAAGGAAGAAACGTTTCTGAGCTCTAAAGAAAGTGTGAAAGTAATGTAGGTAATCCCTGGCCAGAAGTCACTTCCGAAGGCTCGACTGATTACATAGATAGCTGCTATCTCTAGAGACATATGCATACAGTGGTTGTCTTTAGAACACCAGGGATCAGAGGAGAATTCAGAGATATCGATAAAACATGCTTACAAATAATGGAAAGAAACACTTACTTCATCTCCAGGACTTCCTCCAAATGTTTCCTTCTTTCAGCTCGTAGGTTGGTCAAATGGGTTTCCTTCTCAGCCAAAGACTGTTGTGTAGAGGACAATTTTGCTTTCATTGACTCCAGCTCCTGCTTAACCTTCTCCATGGCCATCATCAGCTCTTCTACCTAAAACATTTTTGGGGAAGACAGGAGGAGAGAAAAATAGTGTAATGTGATCAGTTGGAACTTACTAAATGTCATAACTAAATTGGAGGACAAAGGTTACCAGTGCATGTACACTGCGTAACACTTCTGTAGACTGGAAGCATCATCTAGTGCTGTGGACGGTATGATTACACTTGATTGAAGCAACATTACAGTCTGTGAATTAACATAGTCTGCTCACCGGAATGTTACCATTACAGTACTAAATTACAAATCTTCAACTCTTCAGTATTTCTATTTTAGAAAATGTACCACAAGGATAAAAGGATAGCCTGTATATATTAAAATTAGCCCACAAAAATGCTAAGTATTAAATGGAATACATCAATAACATACTAAAAGTGTAAAAAAACTTTCTCTATAAACAATGCCGAAAGAAAAACTACAAATCCACTTTAAGAACGAAGGTATTGTTTCCAAAACAGGGAGAGGACTGGGTTCCCATGAAGATGTAAGTAAGGCTACTTCCCTCAAAATATCTGTTGAACAATGCTTATAGGCACTTTTTGTGATTTAGCAACATAAAAGACGTTCAAAGAGTTGCTGATGGCAGACAAGATACAGTAGAACAATGCTCATATCTTCGGCAAGTGGGAAAGGTTCAGGATTAACACGATTATAAATTCTAGCATAGATATTATACAAATGAACATAGTCATATTTTGTTTTGCACTTGGAGCAGGTTCTCTTTCAGCCAGAATTTATCACTAATTGACAAGCAAAACCACAATAAATGCTCAAGTATAGCTACATGTAACATACAAAAACCTCTGGATATTCTTTTAATAATTTTATTATAATGCTTGATGGCACACATTACTTTCACTGACTTTTTCCATATAGATTTTCTCTTTCTATCGCAAGTGTTCATAAACAATTTTATAATTTGCTTCAAATGGGAGAAACACAGATGCTACTGTTGCACATAACCAAACACTTGTATAAATTTAGTATGACAATACAGCACTGCATTGCATTTATAACCCTGCATAACAATCAACTTGTGCTCCATCCTGGAAGTGAATTACTGAAAATATATTAAGCTCAATTTCTACTTACATGTTTTTACAAAGAGAGTTAGGCACATTGCTCGCTATACAGGTGCTGGAGGATAGAAGATATCGAACATACCACCCCTCACTTTAAGAAATCCTGTACTCCTAAAGGCAGAGCTAATGACTCAGGACAAACATGGATAACAATATTGGTTTTCATCCTCAATAAGCGATAGAGCAAGAAACACTGCAATTCAGAATTAGCAGATTTATAAAAATCTAGCATAGACATTGTGCAGTGCTTACTGCAGAAGCAGTAAATGCAGCTGACAACAAGCATTCTTCTTATGCCCAGCAAATTAAGAAAAATTTAAAATATGCAATTATCAAAAACTATTCAAAATGTACAGCCAATAATTCATCCAACAGACCGAAGGAGAATTTCAGTGACACATAGTCCAAACTGCATGTAATAACCAAACTTTTCCTGTCTTATTAGTGTTTAGTGTGCAAAACAAGACCAGAAACTCTGTCAATTTTTAAAACAAAGAGAAAACTCCGTAAAATGAAATAGAGAAATGTATCAGAAAAGAATGCAAAGAAAAACTGCAGAAACAATGAACAGCAAAAATACTACTAGGATGGAAACTGATGCCTAGAAAGAGAAAAATAGCAACATGCTGGGGAAGTGAAGGTGTACTAGTGTATCAGCTTCTAGTACATCAGCTTCTATTTCCTTTGGGTGGATCAGAATTACCTACACAAACACTTTCCTTTAAACTGAGAAGAGGCACACCAACTACAAAACCCTCTGCTTGTAACAGAAAACAACCCCAAATAAACAAGCCGCCAGCCAACTGCAACAATCAAAATGGCTTGTGTCAATCTGTCAGTTGCCAAGATAAAACAATCTTTGAAGCAACATCTTTTCCATAATCAGGTTTGAAAGATTTCTGACATCCTTTATTCCATTCCCAGTCATCAAGATTTGCCATGCTAACACTGAGGGGCTGGTTCGCTTGATGCAGATCTGTAGCATAAGAACTCCGTGCTGTTAAGAAGACACAACGAGGCTGGAGGCCGATATCTAGGCCAAGGCTCCTAGTGCTAGGTGGCAAGATCTAACTCTGCGGGAATACTTTGCAGTAGCGGTTACTGCAGGCACTTAATCTTTTTCTTTTTGCTCCATTTGGTAATTCTTTTAATTCTAAGGTTATACTCCATATTTTTGCAGGTTAACAGAAAATTGATCTAATCATGTATTAGGAATGGCTGGAATGCAAGTGGCTTTTAAACTCTGCCAACAACTTAGTTCACGGAACTGCCATTACCTTCCATCCTCTCCAGCAAGTACCGCTTGTC
Source organism: Balaeniceps rex (assembly GCA_013401315.1). Taxonomy (NCBI): domain Eukaryota; kingdom Metazoa; phylum Chordata; class Aves; order Pelecaniformes; family Balaenicipitidae; genus Balaeniceps; species Balaeniceps rex. The sequence continues at coordinate 7,547 of VYZW01023621.1, forward strand.
ATGCGACTTACTAAAGACAAAATTCACCAAAATAGTGATGACTGTATTCACAATAAAGACTTCATTGTTCAGATTCATCAGGTTATAGATATTCCATGGGAGCATTTCAATTAAACTTCTACAAACCAAAACATTTTATTTGGCAGCTTATGAATCTTAGTGCAGACCTGTCTGTACATGTCCCAGTAAGCAGTCCTGTAAGAAATGATAAAGGAATATTCACTGGTAGCAAACTGCTTGCAAAGCACATCTAATTTAGCCTATAAAAAACCCTTCAAATCTACCCTTGATTTTTTTTTCCCTGAGAGCAGCTAATTTTATATAATAAAGAAAAAATATTTGCCAAGAAGCAGAGTTCTTGGCACGCTGAGACATTTTCAGAGACATGCTGTTCGCATTTTCAATTTAACTGTAGGTAAGCTTGTGCCCTGTCAGTTACAACTAGAAAGTCTCCACTTCAGAAGGTGTTAAGAGCGCACTCTTGCTCCTCTTTTCTCTCTGCTCAAATGATAGTATACAAAGCAGAGTATATGTTTGACTATCTATGACTTACCCGTGATTCAATTTTCTGTAGACAGGCCTGAAAGGTCTCAGAGAACTTAAAAGGAGACTATTTTTTCATTGCTTTTAGGCCCTTAGTGACCTGACCAGGTGACAGCTTATCTTTAAGGAAGAACATGAAGCTGAATGAAGTTTCCATTAGAGGAGAGAGTTCCTGAGAGACTGAACAAACTGTGAAAGAGGGCAAACTATGTAAATTAGATCAGTATGGGATTCACAGTAACAGAAAAGGGAAACGTCAACGTAGGACAATTTTTTTTACATAGTATTACATCTCCTTAGAAAGCATGAAAGCAAGGTGGAGAGAAAAGGCAGTACAACAGGAGAAATTTATCTACCATGTCAATGGCAGCCTGTAAAGAAATAGAAGAAATGATGTAATACCAAAAAAAAAAAAATTAAAAAAAAAAAAAAAATCAAGCCCTTTTCAGGAGACTATCTACCATCTTAACCTCCCTGCTCCTACAAACTCTAATTTCAGGTTGCTCTGATGCAGCTGTCAATCAGAAAACAGGCTGTTGCATAGACATACAGTTACCGCATTCTCTCCAAGTATGTGGTGTTTCTGGTAAGCTTTCACGGCTATTGGGTAATGTAAAGCCAGGGACTTCTGAAGAGCTTGGTCAAGTTCCCCAAAAGTCAGTAAAAAGACAGTAAAATTGAGAAAGGGACTGGATATGCAAAATATTAATGAGGCTGGGGATCCTACCAACTTCCATACTAGCTCCTGGAAAGATTACTGATGATCAGGATAGGCAAGCTCAAATTCCCACCTGTTATGTGATGAGAACTAATGCACTACTAAAAATTTCTGAGACACAGCAGATATTTCAGGCCAGGAAGAAGGCTACATCAACTGACGTGGTTGGTATTGGTTGCCTCTTAAAATCAGAGCCCAAAGACTCCAATACCTAAGGTCAACCCAGACAGACAGGCTAACTAAAGCAGCCTCAGGGGCCCCAAATGCTTCAGTGTGTTTAAATTGCAATGTAGTGGCAGCTACCTTTTTCTTCCCATTGTGAACTTTGTCCTCAGTGATGAAGGATCACATGAAGAGAACTTTTTGACTGCACAGAAAATTGAAAAAGGCCTCCATAGCCCTTTCAGGAAGATAGCTGTGGAGCTTAATTTTCTGCCTACACCTTGTCAGAGAAGCAGAGCAATTTTGGGCCATCGTCCAAGCAACAAATGCATCATGAATGCTAGTAACAGGATGTAATTCACTACAGTGGTACTGTGCAAATATAAAGAGGCATCAATATGGCAAAGAAAGGAGCAAAATTCTATGCACTTGAAAAACATTTCCAGTGGCAGAGGATCCATTCTGAAATGGTGACCCATGCAATCCACTTTTATATGCTATGTGCACATAAAGAGAGAGAGAAAAGCTAAAGAACACCCTCCACAGACACTGCAAAGGAACATTTTCCAGTCTTAAGGGACAGGATGTGAATGCATCCACAGTGCAAATGTATACGACTCACTTAAATAATATTTATTAGGGATAGCAAATCACTGGTACACTATATAAAAAAAGTTTTATGTTAATGTTAGATAAGGCTCTTCCCTGCCTGTATATTAACAACTCTCTCTTTGCAGAACAGACTGTATTTCTCTCAGTTATTAATTTTTTCATAGAACCAAGGAATGGTTTGGGTTGGAAGGGACCTTTAAAGACCATCTAATCCAATCCATCTTTCACTAGACCAGGTTGCTCAAAGCCCTGTCCAACCTGACCTTGAAGACTTCCAATGATGGGGCATCCACAACTTCTCTGGGCAACCTGTTCCAGTGTCTCACCACCCTCATCGTAAAAAAATGTCTTCCTTATATCCAGTCTAAATCTAACCTCTTTCAGTTTAAAAACACCGCCCCTTGTNCCTGACCTTGAAGACTTCCAATGATGGGGCATCCACAACTTCTCTGGGCAACCTGTTCCAGTGTCTCACCACCCTCATCGTAAAAAAATGTCTTCCTTATATCCAGTCTAAATCTAACCTCTTTCAGTTTAAAAACACCGCCCCTTGTCCTGTCACTGCGAGCCTTGGTAAAAAGTCTCTCTCCATCTTTCCTATAGGCCCCCTTTATACATTAAAAGGCCACAATAAGGTCTCCCTGCAGCCTTCCCTTCTCCCCGCAGCCTTCTCTTCTCCCCGCTGAACAACCCCAACTCGCTCAGCCTTTCTTCACAGGAGAGGTATTCCAGCCCTTGGATCATTTTCATGGCCCTTCTCTGGCCCCACTCCAACAGGTCCATGTCTTTCCTGTACTGAGGACTCAAGACCTGGATGCAGTACTCCAGGTGGGGTCTCACCAGAGTGGAGTAGAGGGGTAGAATCATCTTCCTCAACCTGCTAGCCACGCTTCTTTTGGTGCAGCCCAGGACATGGTTGGCCTTTTGGGCTGCGAGCACACATTGCCGGCTCAGGTCCAGTTTTTCATCCACCAGTACCCCGAAGTCCTTCTCCGCAGGGCTGCCCTCAATCCCTTCATCCCCCAGCCCGTATTGATATTGGGGGCTGCCCCGACCCAGGTGCAGGACCTTGCACTTGGCCTTGTTGAACTTCATGAGGTTTTTCACTGATTCAGCTAAAGTTTCAACCATCCAGATGGTCCAAGGTATCTGTTAGTCTTGTTATTTTTCCTTCCTCATTCTTTTTTTTTTCTTTTGATCAAGCAAAAAAGACTGCATATCAGTCCATAATTAAAAGTCTCAAAGGACATGACAAAGGGACTTGACTATTATGCTAAGAATCCTGCTCTTAAACTGGAGATACAGTACTTTACGTGCAGCAATACATGGGAAACTTATAGTTTAATGTTTTATTACACACCTGAAAACAGACACATTTTTATGTTTCTGATTAAAGGAAAGAAATTATATTTCTTTCAGCGTACATAGAGACACAGTGGACTACGGAATAGTTGTTTATATTCATTATTGTGACTCAAAAGTTCCAGGCGGAATACAAAACTCTGAAATTTTAGAGAACACAGATACAAATACCAACACGAACAATTCATTTTCCATGAACATTGTATAAATCAGCCACTAGAGATCTTACTTTCAAAACCACCTCAGCAGGCTAACTTGTATATTTAAAATTATTGGCTTTCTGAACATAGACCTTTCTCGTATAAAAAAGAAATCAGCATTACAAGACAAAATGTACTAGAAATCTGTACTTTTGCCCAAAATGAATTAAGCCAGTAAAACAAAAAGTCTTGCAATTACAAGTCAGTAGTAAGAACACTACAAGGACTGAAAAAAAAAATTAACATTTCTCAAAGTGTCACTCACTCTCTCAGAGGACAGCCTCCTACTTTTCTACAGCTCTTGAGTTTTTAAACTATTTCCCATTTCACTGTGTACATTACTGAAATGATAAAGGGACTGCAAATTTCTGCATTATCTTTTACTTAGTTGAACTGATTAGACTGCAGGACAGAGAGAAGGGAAAGAAATAGACACGAAAAGAAAGACAAAGACAAGAGTTCTGGCTCCATGCAAACTTGTTTGGATCCCAGAAAAATTTCCCAGAACAGATGTTAAGACATGGAAAAAGCACAGGCCAGTCTTGGGACTTAAGTATGTAATTTAACTGCCTCAAGTAACATATTACAGGGAGAAAGCATTGAGTCTGACATAACTTGGATTGCCAGCAGGACCAGATGGTTTGCTTAAATCACAAGCTAATAAACCTTTACACAAAATAAGAGGGAAATGAATTATGGTTTCATCATAGCCCCATTTTCGTTAAAGCAGTAGGGTGGCTTTAGGTACTCTTAAAGACTATATCCAAGACACTTAACTAAATTCTTGGCTATCCTGAATTAAGGGAACAACTTTCAAATTCTTATAGATATTGGGAAAGCTGTTAGGCATAGCTTTTTGAGAGCTAAAAATATCAGAGGAAAATGAGAGAAATAAGTAAGCAGTAACAAGGAAAATCACCTCCCCCCATCTCCCCCTTCCCCNTGGCTCCAATTCAAGCCCCTCTTATTCACCACCAGTGCATGAGTACGTATATGCCCGTAGGTGGCCAGAGGAATGCATCATGGCTACCAGCTTCTCTACTATAACAACATGACCACCACTAATCCTTTTGAAGCAGATACATAAGGGCATAAGATCCTTTACCTTCATTTTTATTCTGTAATTGTAGGCGCTATAAAGATATCCTAAGTTGAACTGATGTTCACCTAAAGAGAGCGTTCTTCCCTACACTATACATATCACCCTACATAACTGCTTCACTTGTTCTGTGCAGTCACTGCTAATGAACATTGCCATAAGATCCTATGCAGACAAGTGAAAAACTTTTTTTTTTTCTTCACTAGTTGAAATTCCTTAGCTGAAGATCCTATCTAAAGACACTCAGAAATATACACAGCAGAATATTGTGCAAAAATTAAGATGCTTCTATACATCACATTTACCTCCATCTCAAAGAGGATGCCCAATTTACAGCACCCCTTTTGCCAAGGTCAACTGTGTATAGTATTAGAGGACTGTGGCAGACTGCACATGGAGAAGTTCTGTTTTGTTCACAATAAAGAGGGGAGTTACTGTCAAAGCTATGAAAATGACTGGTGGATTACCAGTTCTCCAGAGAAAAGGCAGGATCTTCTGATCACCTGTGATATATACGGCAGTAATTTTAGGGATGAACTTTATGTTTCTTTACATTAGTGTGCGACCTTCTTACACCTTTGTGCCTTTGAATTTTAGGTTGTTAGGATTTTGTACATTCAGCGTCCCTGATAAAATACAGTGTTTTGGTGGCTTAACAGAACTGGTGCCACTGTCCCATTCTTACATTATTAATTGGGAAAAAGGAGAGGAGAAAGATAAAGAGAGAGAACAAAAGACTATGGTCTGAAAAGCTGCAGGACACTGTAGTTGAATGCAAATTTTCTTTTCAGTGTGAAAGTGAGATACTTAGACAGCGGATGTCTCTTGTTTCCATGAGTTGGTCTCTCAACAAAAACTTTCATTATAAAAAAAGCATCTGATAATGAGGAGGAGTTAATGCTCTGTGTTGCTCCTTACTGTCTCCACTGATGGCTCTAGGCAATGAAGAGCGCTAATATTAGACTGACCAGATGGTATCTGACATTACAATGTTACTCCTGCAGAACCCACAGAAATAGAAATACAGGAGTCTTTATCAAAGAGTACGTTACTTGAGTATCAATCGTGCTTTTTGCTCATACTCTGAGAGCACTGAGCTCTTGTATGAAGGAGAAGGAATCAAAATTCACAGATGTTTGGAAAAGAGAAAACTCCTGAGCCGCCAGACTTCAGGACTGAATAAGTCACAGCTGTGTCCTGTTAGGATGTCTGGAGGTAGCTTTGACAGTTGTATCTCCTGAATGAGGGCCATAAGCTATATAAATAAGCAACAGCCTACCGCTGGGACAAGAGCTCTTGAGAAGGAAGCAATAATTGTCTCTGCTTAACATATACAAAATATTTGAGTCAGGCCTGGAAAAAATAAGTGAAAAACTGAATTCTGATTTCTGTTGAGGACAGAAACCTGTTGTAGTCTCTGGTATCTGAAAACTATAACAAGTTACAATTTTATTTCTGCATTTCCCTGAACTGGAACCATTATCCGATGAAGTATTCTCATTATGCTTTTTACCCCTGCAACCATACCAAAGGAAGCTGTCCTGTTTTATTTTACATGGCTCTACAGCCTTAGGAAACTGTCTTGTGTTTATCTTTTGTGGCTAGCAATGAATCTCTCCAGCCCCTTGGGAAAACAGCAGCAACCACTACTTCAAGTGATAACAAACAATTCAAGGGATAACAATCTTGCAAAAAACCTGGATTTTGATCACCATTTAAAAATCTCTACAGAGGCAGAGAGACTAGAATTTAGCACACTTAACACATTCTGCACAGTTCTGCACACATATTTATAGCACAATTTGTTACATCCAAACAAAATCTCTAGACCTATGGTTAATTCATGATACTCCAGCCACAACGCTAAACATGGACATCTTCAAAATAACTTGACCTTTCTTAGGGTACATCTACTCTGTGATCGCTGCTAAGGTAGCAGCAGCAATTGGGCCAAAGGAAGCCTTTCAGCTCAGACTAATTGCCCAAGGATTTCAGCAGTTTTTCACAAGCTTTCTGTAGATCATGCTGATTTCCATTTTGCTGCATTTTAGACACTTACAGGTTAACTAGGATATGTCACCATTGCAGACAGTTTAGACATAACTGAATAATATTCAAAGTAAATATTTAATGCTGTGCTACATAGCATAGCATAGATTGTCACTTTATACAGCATTGATTGATTCTCCAAAGAGAAAAATTCTGGGATGATGTATTAACTCACTACAAGTAGTGAAAAAATGGTATGCTAATTCCACATACAACTTTAACACTCTTTTCCCAAAAGACATTAAGGATCATGAACATAAAACTGTAAAAGCACAGATACTACGTGAAACCACATGCATTGCCACATGGAGGTTGAACATGTGGCTAACTGAAGAAGTACAGTCTCATTGGCAAGCTCAGGAAAGTTTCCACCTCTACTAACTTGTGGAAGCAAATCTTTAGCATTGCAGTTAACAGAAAGCAAATAGCAGAACCTAGACACAATAGCTAAAAAGTAATCCCACTGTACTGAGCCAACTGAACTCAGGCTGAAATTCAGTGAAGGGTTTGAAGGAATCTTATGGTAAAGAGCAGTACAGCAAAGTCTGGAAGCTTTTGTGTGAGTAGGAAATGTTTCAAAAAGTCTGTCACTCTTCTGAGTTTTTCTACATAGGAGAATGGTCTGGAAAGGAATACGATTTCTTTTCTCGCACTTAATGGATTTTGGGAAAAAATCAATTATGTCAGAAAAAGAGTATATCTTTTTAAATTTATGAATCTAATGTACAAGTCTAATGAACTTTTCTAATGCTCTAATCTACATATTATTGTATCACACTTGCATCTAAGATCACAGTTAAAGAATGCAACTGGAAAATAGAAAGAAATTCCAAATGAAAAAAGCACAACACTAGCTTTAAACATATATTAACACAAGTATTTGCTTGGGTCCTCACAATTCCAAGCAAGCATTAATGTAACCAAATCTGCAATCTTTCTCCTTCAAATCAGACTTGAAGGCAACTCAAGACTTTGATTTTCTCTTGAGCCACAACAAATATAATACTATCTAGAGGTAGGCACTTGAGAAAATAATATAATAGGTAGAGAGATGCCAAGATAGAGCTTTGTCTAGAATAATTGACTATAATAAAAGGCATAATGTGAAATCAGTATTTATGTGTTAAACCATAAAAAGGGATAAAAATCCACACAAAATGATCTTAAAATCAGCATTTGCACCAAATTTCTATATAACAGTTTCCATCAGTATTTCTCATTTCATTAAATGAAAAGGTGACTTATATGGAGAAATGCTCAATGTATATTTTGAACAGAGGTTAATTATCCTTTCAGTGTCCCCGGTTCTCCTAAAAGTCACCAAATTTTGCCCACTTTGCAACCTTGAACGGGTGCAACAAATGAAACAA
>VYZW01023622.1:970-11506 GCA_013401315.1 Balaeniceps rex
CTTAGTAGTGCTCCACAGGCCAACTGAAAACTTCCAGTTTAGGTTCAGATCAATATAAAAATTAATCCTGTCCCCCTACAAGTAAGGTGGCGGTTGATTCAGGCTCACAGGCGATGCAACAAAACACAAACAAGCTTCATCTTAAAAATAAAAGTGAATGATTTCGTTCAGTATTATTTCAGAGTCAGATAAAATAGGTTTTGGGAACAAGAACATGTGATTGCAAAAAAAAAAATCCCAAAGAAAACCAAACCAAAACAAGGAGGTCTCTCTTTTTAGAGCTGAATGGTGAGGAGATATGAAGTGCAGGAGGTTCAAATTTGTACCAAATAATTTCTTTCTCACAGAGCCAAAGCTGTTAACTGCTGTTAGGCTCTGTTTTATCCTTCTGCTGGAGACTGTCATTCAGATTGCCCTTTCTACCTACTAAACAATCCAAGCAGGACAGAAGCAAATTAAGGCTGCTGCAGCATAACCAAGCTCCTATCTGTCTTTTTTTATTTCCTTAGTATTACCGTAATACTTGGAGATTAAGCTGTCTCTTGAGTGGGAACATCCTTCTCTCTGTTACTGGTTATGTGTGTGGTTGACTCAGTAACTTGCTCACTTGTTTCCTTCTGCTGTCTCATACTAATACTCTGCAGACCATGTCACACATGGGCCTTTATAATCTCTTGTATAGAGATCTTGTAGCTAATGATTGCTAGATGTTGACTTTTACGGCTCATAAAGCCACTAGTGGATATCAGATTTAATACATTCAACTGACATCAATGATGTATTTTATCTCTTGCTTCGAATTACTACATTTCTGGGGTTTGCAAGATTAAAAATAATACAGCACAACAGAAGCGGCCCTTTAAGACTGCTTACTAGTAAATGGGAGTTTCTGATATAACCCAAAGGCTATGGCAACCAGACACTACAGTTAAAGGAGAGACACTGCAACAGAATAGCTTCCAAGCACTGATACCTCTGGCAAATCAGCTCCACAGGAGAAGCAGCATTCTCGTTTTCAGGGAAGCAGCCACCGTGCTCAGACCGATACTTATCTTTCTGAAGACACACCATCTTCCATAAAACAAAATGAGGTGCTGAGAGCTTGGGTGAAGCAGCTGGAAGAAAGGATATGAGAGAATGTAGGCTCACAGGGAAGGAATAGAATGGAGGTATTTAAAAAAACAAATAGCCAAAGCTTGCAATCATTAAATAGCATGTATTATTTACTGAGTGCCATTGGACTGAGCAAGTTTCTTTGCTGGTCACAGTTTACCCATTTTCTCTACCCTGCAATAAGAAATGTAATGCTTTGACAAAACGGTGATAGGTGACAACTAGCTGGAGTGCCCTCCTCCATAAAACTGTACGTGCCCAGCTTGCAGTCAGAGGCCAGGTGAGCTGGACTGCTTTTCTCCGACTGTGATACTAGTGTGCAGTAGCTAGAGTGGTGAAACAGACTGCTCTAACACGCCACAGTTACCCCAAGAGTTATGAGCAGTTGGGAAGGGTGTCTGTGCAGCAAAGCCTTCCAAGCACCGTAAAACAGTTTTACCCTTCAGATTATACTATAATGAGATCCCCACTATGCAAAGTCAAATTTCCCATGATGTCATGATTTCATCACATTAATTCCTCTCAGACCCCCAACACACACTATGTGCCAAACTAATCACGGCCCTTTTTTTGGTGCATTTTCTCATCTCCAAGCTTCTCCTGTAATCTGTAACCCATTGCCAACTAACCATTTGTACACCGGTCCCCACAAACACCACCCAGGAAGGGAGCAGACACCATATTTTATGCTCAGTTGAGCACAACTAGTCTGTTCTCACACTCAAAGACAGATGGGACATTTAAAGCATGCAAGTTGTAGGCACAAATCTGCATCACACTGGTCACCAGCATAGAATTTCACTCCATTACCTACAACCAACATTCAGCAAACCATCCAAGGCAGACTGTGCTCTATAAAACATCATGTTAACACCACTTTCCAAGAAGAATGCCTATCATTGCTAAATAGTTTCCGATAAAATAAACATTGTTGAAAAGATACTCAAATATTATTCTTTCTCTATTCATGGGACATGATTCACACACCCTGCCTCGCCCCCTCAGTGAAAAAAGTGCTACATCACCACAATCAAAAAGCACTTCCCCTCTCTTGATCTGGTTAGGTTTTGCCAGGGGAATCTTCATCTGGAATGTAGATTAAGTATTTAGGAAAAAGAAGCAAAAGGTGCAAAGAAGAGATTTGGGATGTCACTCTTGTAGTATTTAGCTTCCTTCTGAACTAATGCATTTCTCTGGTGATGCAGCTGCTAAATAACACCCTCTTATACGTAATCATAACTAGTCAAAGTTTCATTTCTTTCCCTTTTCTTTTCCCTCTCCCTCTCCCTCTTCCTCTCCTCCCCTCTCCTCTCCTCTCCAATGGTAGCTCTCTGCACATGGGGGGATTTTGATACCCAGAATTTGCATGTTAATAACTAGGACTCCATGAAAAAGTTCAGCTGTGAATACCAGAGGGGTATGATGTTGCACCGGCTGCTGGTCTTTTTAGGACTGCATATACCTGCACATCTTAGTCTACATTACTGCTGTAGTACATGTAAAGTAATCTGCCCTAGTACATGTAATTTAGTCACTCTGGATTTTTCCAGCAGTACATATGAAATGCAGTTTACTCTGAGTGATAATACAAGAGGGAACAACTAATGATTACAGGTAGAGAAAGACAAGGATGCACAAGACAGATCTTATGATCTATTTTAGGTAATGATGTAGCTCTTACGTTGTTGCACAAGAGTTTCTCATGCTCTTTGACCATCACATCACCTTCATCAATGGACCAGATATCCCTACCTTCCTTTCTTACCTTCCTTTTCTAAGAGGATCACATGGAAACTTAAACATGTTATCTAACTGTTCTTTAAACCCCTGACATTGATAAAGGAGATTTGAATGAGAAGAGAGTTAGAGAATGGAGAGAGGTCTATGCACAGATGGTGAAAAGGCGTAAGAGAGGGGTGTGGAACAGAGAAACAAAGAGATCTGAAGATCTTTTCTGCCATCAGCTTGACTAGCTTTTTGACTGGAACACAGGCACTTCCATGACTTTTCAAATACCCAACTTGTCACAACATAGCACAAGGAGTTCTACAGCATAAATGATCCAAATAGATAACCACAGCTTCCCAAGTGGGAATTAACAGACTTTGGGATATCAGCAGGTGCAGGGGCATGATTATTTGTTACAATTTTTTTTGTATTGGGCTTCTTTAAAATTAAAATAGGACCATTCATAATTCGTCTCCCCTCCACCAGCTACTGAAGCATATTCATTTAAAGAAAAAAGCATTCACTTCAATGTTAAGTGCACGCATGAATGAAATATGCAACTAAAAGACACTTAATGATATTTGCACAAATACTTTCCAGCAATCATTCTAATTTCAATTATCTAGTGGATGAACCCTGCCTCTGCACAAGTCATATGGTGTTCCGCAGCCAGTCCCTAACTCCGTGGGCTGTGTCTCCTAGTTCAAACCTGCTTTGCAGCTTTTGCACTACTATTTTTAATTTTGCACCCTAGCTACAGCCTCTCAATTTTTTCCCCTGTTTTTGATTTCTACCTCCTTGTTTCTATCTATACAATCAAACACAGTCCACTCAAAATAAAATGTGGGATATAAATATGTGAAAATAAAATTCGGGAAGGTTGCAAGCAATTTTTCCAGCAAAAAATACTAGATGTTCAAAAATACATATATAGAGATTTTAATAAGCCTCACACAAACAGGCGCATGCCTACTCATTCCTCCAAATTCTCAGAGCTCTTGCATAAGACTTCCTTTATATTTATCTTAGTCCCTGAAGTTACACACATCTTAAAGTTACAAAAGATAGACTTGTTAATAACACACAAATGTTCATAGACATAACATCTTTACAGATATCTTCTGTGAGCAGATCAAGCCACTCTCCATATGTATTTAAATGTAGTGGAAGGCTGGAGTTTTTAAGTTGTCAGATCTGTGCCTGGGTAAGAGGGGCTCTATTTTCACTCTTCGAGCAGCGAGAGATTAGCAGCTTGAAATCACTTTGACAGTTTCAGTTACTCTATTGCATACCGCAGGGAATTTTAATTCCAACCTGTGAAATTGTAATTGCTTCTCAAGAAGAGCGGAAGGATTCTGGGTAATGGCCACAGCCAAGCTCAATGTCAGAGTTGCCAGTTGCTGCCACTTCAGATATTACTTGCTGTTATTCAAAAATCACTCCAGCTTTCCATATAGGAAGTTGAACTGGGGAGTGAAACTAAATTAACAGAAGCTGTCAGATGTTCAGAGATGTGCAGGCAATGATGTGATAGAGGTGGATGAACTCTCCTCAAAAGGTACCTTCTCCTTCTTTCTCTCTCCTGCTTTATAGAACAAGCTTTACATAGACCATGTTTTTTATTTCATATTCTTTTTCTAAACAAGTATACCATTAATAGAAAGCTACAATGAAAAGATTAAATGACAAAGTCCTCCAGCATCCCAAACCATGCACAAGTAGGACATAAAAAGTGTGCACTTAATGTTGTTCAGAGGAGATTTAAGATGTCTTTGCTATTCAATTCTTGTGGTTTGCAAGATTCCTCACTGAAAACAGCCAAAGAGAACTCAGAGCTACCACAGACATTTAAGAAAAATAGTTGAGGCTTCCTTGGTACCAAAAGGAAATTAGATTCTTTTTTGCTTCAAAAAAAAGGCATTGAATGTAGATTGCTTATTAGCAGACACATTCTCTAGTGATGAGTGTGTTCACCCACGTGTAAGAGTGAGATCAATTGACTGTGGGGAAACTTCTCCTGCAATGACCTCATCAACTTGGAGTGCAGTAGATTTCTCACCCACCCTGATGGCTTGTACAGAGAGAATACTTGGTGGAAGTAGATCTCGAACATAATGCCAATGTAAAAATTAAAAACACCACCTGGCATGGCAGTTAGAAGCATTCAGGGAGCCAAATGGGAGCAAAAATCACAGATCAAATGTGTCCAGGTCAACCCATTCCATGAAGTAGATATGCTTCTACAGTTCACTCTACACTCACTGAGGTTTCCCAGAGGCCTTCAACAGCAGCCTCAGCAGCGTGCAGTTTGGGTTTTGCCTGAAGGTCCAGATGAGTTGTTTGACCAGAACTGAACTTGTTCAGCTCAGTGGCTTTGAAAGCTTTAGTTGTAAATAAACAGGAACAAATGACAAACACTCTACCACTCTACAATACAAAGTGTCAAAAAGCCCTCTCAAAATCTGAAGGAGATAAAAATACACTTGATAAACAACACTTATCAGGTTAAAGCTCAGTTTAAGAATATCCTGCATCTGTGGGCAATGTAATTTACAAAGTCTTCCCCCTCTTTCTTTATATTGCATTATTTCTAAAAAAATAAGCTCGTCCCATTAAAGCCAACGATGCACAGAATCTAAATCACAAGCTTCATAAATCTCTGTAACAGCTGATGCAATGAGTCTGTAATTGCTACAATAAGCTAGAGTGGCTGACAGAGAGATTGCTAGAGGTATAGAACATACCTGCATAGTTTATTCCCAACAAATGCAAAAATTTGGCTCAGATATAATGATTTTGTCAAGTCATATTTTTCCTGAGACTCTTTGCAATATGTGGTACTTTCCCGAAAATTTCAGCTCCCAGGGTCAAGTGGGGTTTTTTTTGAGTATTTCAGATTTCTCAAAAATATAAATTACTGATTGTTACATATTCCTGGTTGTAAAGAAAAGCCTGAAAAAAACCAAGCAGAACCAAATCAAGCACAGTTTTTAAAAAAAATCTCATGAATTTTGAGTCTTGGCTCATGACCTTCAGTGGTTTCAGTAAGAAATATAATATTCAAGTCATTACACATCTAATTTCCTGAAGACAGTTACGTTTGTTGTTATAATTTATAGGCTGTACTGAAAGCATCATGGTGGAACTTCCTGATTAATTTTCTGTAACTACTAGGAATCCTCAGTTTATAAAGTACAAAGCATCCTTCCTGGGGGATTATTCATCTGCACGGTAGAGCCACTGTACTGGTTTTGGCTGGGATAGAGTTAATTTTCTTCATCGTAGCTAGTATGGGGCTATGTTTTGGATTTGTGACCAAACCAGCGTTGATAACACAGGGATGTTTCAGCCGTTGCTGAGCAGTGCTTGCACACGTCAAGGACTTTTCTGCTTCTCACACTGCCCTGCCAGCGAGCAGGCTGGGGGTGCACAAGAAGTTGGGAGGGGACACAGCTGGGACAGCTGACCCCAACTGACCAAAGGGATATTCCACACCATATGATGTTGTGCTCACCAATGAAAGCTGGGGGGAAAGAGGAAGAAGGGGGGGACATTTGGAGTGATGGTGTTTGTCTTCCCAAGCCACCATTACGCGTGATGGAGCCCTGCTTTCCTGGAGATGGCTGAACACCTGCCTGCCGATGGGAAGTAGTGAATGGATTCCTTGTTTTGCTTTGCTTGCGCGCACAGCTTTTGCTTTACCTATTAAACTGTCTTTATCTCAACCCACGAGTTTTCTCACTTTTACCCTTCTGATTCTCACCCCCACCCCACCGGGGGGGAGTGAGCGAGTGGCTCTGTGTTAGCTGCCTACCGAGGTTAAACCACAACAGTCATGTAGGCAGCTCAGTTCTGTCTCTGCTGGGTACAACACAAACATACTTAAAAGAAGAAAATACAGTTCCTGCTCTTAAGATTTTAAATAGACTTTGCAAGCGGAAGTTTGGATGAAGATCCAGAAAGGTGACAAGGCATGAACGAACGAACGAACAATATCACGCAGTCAGCTGCTGGCAGAACTGGGCACAGAGTCCAGTCCCTGACTGACCAGCACAGTCTCAAGATGTGTGGAGATCCTGTCATGACAATAATAGCTTGAAGAAAGTAATTAGAAATTTGCAGTGTGCAAAATGTAACCTCCCCACTAACAGAGCAATATTGCATGATCCCACGCACAGCTAATGAGAGATTCACATTTAGTTCTCCGAGCATTATACTAAATCTGTAGAGACTGTATTAAATCCATCTTTTAATAGAACTCTAACACCAGAACTCCACCTTCCCATTCAATGATAAAAATCCAATACCTTTAAAACCATTTCTATGTAAAAAATAATTCTTGTTGTATTAACAAAGCCTAGTAACTCATTGTGAAGTCAAGAGAGGCAAGATGGCAGGCCAAAAATTCTTTCAGACATGACAGCAAAATCAATAGCAACAAATGACAAACTTTAATGGCCCAGCAGTGTTTGATTCTAATGTAGAAAGACACATATCAAACCATCACACTGCACTAAGCAAAATCTTTAAGAAAGCTTTAAATGTTCTGTCCATAAAAGATTACAAACATCTCTCAATGGAAAGATTTCTTATAAACTTCATGAGTTTCCTGCATGCAATTTTACCTGCTACAGCAGTTATGAAAAGAGTAAGCAATGCAAACATTGCATCATTTTAGAAAAATGAAGAGGAAAGATTCAACAAACTGTTCTGCCAACCAAGGATCACAAATTTTGGCAAGATAGGTCTCCCTAGAGCGTATTAACATTCTCTCTTATGAATGACAGGAAAGGCATAGGGTGAGTACAAATTATTGCCCTATTTATATTAGCTTTCTTTTAAAAAAAAAAAAAAAGAATTGTTGGTAAAAGTGTTTCCTTTGAAGATTTTAAACAGCAGTTTTATTGTTTTTATAAAAGCCTCATTCAGTTCACAGTTCTGTTTTCATTCCTCCATAGTAAAACATAACAAGAACTGCCAGTAGAGCCAGGCTGACAGACAGTATCTTCAGTCCACCTCCTTCTTGTTGCCATGGGAGCTGCAAAGCTGTCCACGAGCTGAGCGGTGTTTTCACTGGGATCTCAGCAGAAGGGCGTGCTTCCCAGTTTGTGCCATTCTGTGGTGCATGTCTGAACTCCTGTGAAGAAATGCACATATTAAGATTGAAACCGTGTTATGTATTTCTGATTGCACATACCAAATACAAATAAAATCTCCTCTTTATATTCAGGTTCAAATGAATATCCCTTTTCAAGACAAACAACAACTCAACCTGCACTGCATCATCACCAGGTCATCAGTTTTTCATACAGAAATCTTACCAATGCCATACAAAGTCAATCCTTCTAATGAAATTAACTGCCAAATCAATAAAGCTATTAGCAACAGAAACAAATCTCCAGACCTCAATGTCATCAAAGAGAGTTGTTTGATGATTATTTTTTTATTTGTTTGCTTCGCTGCTATCTCACTACTCTCCCATTTTTGGCTTCTTCAAAAGAAATGTCTAACCAGTGATAAAGGGGACCACAACACAACAATCCTTTGCACAGCAGGGCTCTTCTAAAGTCAATCATCGTCTCCTGGTGTGCCAGCTCAGCGGTGCTTGAAAATCCTCCCACAGGGCTTTTCCTTTCCCCTGACCCTCAGGAGGCAGCTGTGCTAAAACACTCACCTTCTCATTCAGCATATTGAATTGGAGTTCCCTGCTGCGCCTGCCATTACCATTCTCAACCTGACTGCAAGCATCAAGATCCCCCCAGAATATGAAACTTTTAACTGCAGCACAAGTTATAGATGTTGAGTCACTATTTCAGCTGAAAATCCAAGTGGAAAGAATATGAAACTCTTCTCTCTTGCAACCTTGTTCAGTTCAGCATGCTAGCGTTCTAGCTACTCAAAAGTAAAAACATCTATTAAAACTGTAATCTGATGACATTTGCAAGAGGCGTAAGTGGTAAAGGTGTAATAGTGTAATTACACCTTTGTTTAGGTGTAATGATCTTGCATCATAAGATTCAGTATTTCTGTTCATAATTTCTTTTTTCCTCCCTCTATTTCAATAATCTCTTAGGAATTCAACTGAGCTCAGCTGGATTTTTAATTGGTTTGAAATGTTCCAGTTAAAAAAGGTTTTTGATTAATCCATTTTTTTTTCCCTTCACATTTTGTATAAAACAAGTCAGGGACCTAGAAAGTACCTATCTGGATAATCTTGTATTTCCAAGCAGCTGAAACACGGTCACATGAAAATACAGACTAGATGCCTGACTCCCTCTTTTACCAAACGTATTTCTGGGCAAACTCGAAGAAATATCAAGCTCCAAGAAAGGTGCCTGCCCATGAAAGTATGACAGCACAATTCAAACTGTCCGTAACTGCCTCCTGTTTTCCATTTCAGGAATCAGCTCCATTATAGTAACTGTAGAAGGAAAATAATGATTACTACTGGTTAGGTAAGTAAGCATGAAAGGCGCAAATGACAGCCTGGTGTAAGTGCTATTCTAACATCTGAGGTATGATTTTGATCACATTGCACACAGGCAAAGGGTTACTGAATAAGTGACGTATGAAATGAGAATGGCTTCTTATATGTACTGCACCCACAAGACCATCAACTGGGTAAACAGAGGAAAAGGTAACAGGTAAGCAAACTGGGGTGTAGTTCTCCGCAGTTGTAATAACAACACTACTCCAGGAGTTCAGCCCATATTGCGCAGAATATGTTAGCTTCATCAAAAACTATGAAACTGCTTCATATTTTTAAGTTATTAATTACAACCAATTCCTAAGGCATCTGAAATTTTAGTAACTGGCCACAGATATTTTATCCCCCCAAATCAATGCTGATTAACCTTTGCTTGCAGAATAAACTGGAAACCATACAGTATTAAGGATTTTTTTATGTATGAATCAAAACTCATTTGCAATTTATTCTTTCTAGACATTTTATAAAGACCTTCTTTCTTTGCAGGTCTCGCAAATCTCTGCCAATCTAAGGTGCATAATTTATGGTCATGACCCATTTTTACATGTATCATTGGTACGTTAACACTGAGGCTAAGGTGATTTAAAAGAATGAATAAGGCTGTAAAAATATCAATACAACCAAAGACTGATTTCTTCTGATATTTAATTTTCACCGATTCATGACTTTTCAAATCTGGCTGACTACAGTCAGACTCCCAACTCTTTATTAGATATTTCTACACAGCTTGATAATGAGTAAAGTCCTGAATATTTAGTTGTACAAGACTAGATGCTAACCCTTAGAAAACAGGTAAAATGGCCAGTACCTCATAAATGACTTTGTAACTTTCTCCTCAAGGCTCCTTCTTCATGCTCAGCCTCAGTTCCTATATACCTGTCCCTGCGAGACTGGGGATAGCCAGCAAAACACCTCAAACACAAGTTACAAATTGTGAAAAGTTTTGAGGGACTTTTTGTTTTTTCCCTTTACTAACAGTTAAACACATTAGTATTTCATGCATTCATTCATGTTCCTGTGCAGTACTTTTCAGTAGTGATTTCACTGGCACTTCATTTCTGTTTTACTGTTTTCCAACATAAAACCAACCATCTTGTTGGTATAATTTTGATCATGAATAGCCTATACTGGTGTTTTTTTTTTTTTGTGGCTTTTTTTTTTTTTTTTTTTTTTCACTTTTTTTGCTTTTTTTTTGTTTTTTTTTTGGT
>VYZW01023624.1:1593-22226 GCA_013401315.1 Balaeniceps rex
CCCGGAGCCACCTCTCCCCTCTTCGTCTCCGGTCCCGTGTCCCTGACCGGGATCTCCCCGCCCCCTCGGAGTTGAGTGTCCGAGACTGCTCCCATCCCCTGCCCCGTGTGGGGGCCTCTTCTGCATCCTGCTCCTCCGGGATGGTTGTGCTTGGGACCCTTCTTCTTGTCTGCCCCGCCCGCGGGTGTGTTTTCTTATCCTCCTGGTAAGGGCCTCCCTGTATCCCCAGTGATGTGAGGGTGGGGAGGTGGAGCTGGGTACCATGGAGGAGGAGGAGGAGAGTCAGCGGCAGCATCAGGTCCCAAGGCCCTTAAATTAAAATGGCCACTTGCAGTCAACAACACCAGCGAGTTACCATCTGCTGCCCCCAGGCTCTTCAGGGAAGAAGTCTTTGCCTCCCCCTATGTCAGTGTGGGAGGACAGAATTCTTTTTAACATAGGTTACAATTATACCAACCCAACCTATGGGAGACTGGATGGATAAGGGAAGACCTGAAGCACCAGAAAATACAGGGGATCTGTGTCATTCCACTGAAGCAGTGTTATAATGAATGTCTTTCAGAAAGTAGAGAAGGTACTTTCAGGGCCAGGCACCTTTTAAAAAGATTTCTTACTTGGATATCTAAGACCAGGAGCAGGTCTTATAGCGGAGCTCAGGGACCTGTAACTGTACATCTTGTATAGACATACTGCCTTAAATCTTTGTATTCTTTGTGCATCCAAATTGTGTCTCAGAGTGTTAAAAAGTAATTGGTAACATCTATTATCTCACTTTTTCTGAAATCAAATTACTTAATTTGGCAAAACACAGATACAATCAGGAACATCTTCACATCTTTGGCTTGTATTGGAGTAGCACCTTGAAGTCCACATTTGAATCTACATTATTTGTTTCATAAATCTGTAATAAAGACCTTCCTTGACTCCTAAGTCTTGGTTAATGGGAAAAACAGAAGAATAAAGCAAATATATGAGGGGTTATTAACAAACGAATGCAGATGTGTGTTACTGTTAACTAGCTAATCAAAATTGCATACCTGACAGTTTCAGGAATATACAGTTTTATGGGGGTCTTGGAATGACTCCCTATCTATTCTTTCCTGGAAATGGACATAAAGTACATTAATTTTCATTTACTTCAATGTATAATAAAGGAGAGGATTAAACTTGGCTCATCTTCTAGTTCTTTTAAGATTAGGTGCTTACATTATGTTTATGCTTTACTTGACAGTTATAGTGAAATTTGAAACTGGGTCGTCATGGGGTATGAAGGAGTTTCTAAATAGCATAGAGGATTTTTTTTTTTTGTAAGTAAATAAACAATCTTTAATTGAATAATAAACTGAGATCCATATATCTGCAGTTTTGAAGTAGAGATTAATTTTTTAAAATTATTATTCCTTTTATCGTGGAGCTGAGGTGGTCTATAGACTTAACCCAAATAACTTGTTTGAAATTTCCTTTTGAATTGCAATATAAAAAACGTATAGTTGGAATAAAGTTCAAGTTCAAAACTGTTTTCATAGTTAATCCTAAATGTGTTCTTGAGAAAATGGAAAAACTGATTGAAAGAAACTTTTTCCTTTGCTATCACAAGCGCGAGATACTATTCCACTTGCATCTCAGTAAAAGACTCTGCATCCTATAAATGGTTTGTATATTTACCACATCTGAAAGTGAAGAGACACAGCAATCAGTGTTAAAGCAGTCCTTTCATAAGAATTAATTTAATATTTTGAGCAGAAAACACAGGAGTCGCTTAAAAAGTCTAAAAAGGGAGCTTACCTTCATGAAGTAGATTTGGCAGGTCCTTAGTAGCTTGTTTATGGAGTGCTACAAAATGTATATTCCACTCCAGTATATTTGAGAAAGAGATGGTGGTGGCAGGGGAAGATAATAAAAGATTTAATATTGCAACAAGTCCTCTAAGATTGTTACCAGTATTCAAAGTAACAGTTTATAGAATAACAAAATTCCTGTGTCATTAGAAACTAGGATAATAGCGAATACAAATGGATGTTTATCTGCGTAGTTAATACATAGGTGAGTCTCATAAATCTACAAAAAAAAAATTCTGGCCACAGGACTAATCCATGGATTTTTAAAAAGTTGCTCAAAATAGCAAGTTGTTTTAGGAGGGCAAATCAGACACTTGAAACTGAAGACCTTAGTTTTTTGATATATGCCATTTAGAAGTCCTAGTGCTGTAGTTTTTATTGCAAATAACAGAAACTTTCATAATAAACACATTATTAGTCACATTTTTTTGGGTTCTCTCTTGACAAAATGGCTGTCAAAAATTCTGATGCACTGGGAGAACTTTAGGCTGTAACTTTAAAGGAATCTCAGTCAGTGCTCCCTAACGATAATATATAGAATCCTGTTGATTTCAGCGCTTACTTCAGCTAAGTGCAAAAAAAACTGTGCAATTCTTTTTAGGATGCAAGCCTTTCTTGGAATATCTCAAAGTATGAAACTGTTAAATCTTCAGCTGGAGACATGCAGAAGAAAAAAAACAGAAACAACTTTGCATCCGGAAGAAGAGAGTCTAAATAGTTTCTGATAAATAATTTCAAAGGAGAAAAATCTGCTATACTAACTAAATGATATTTGAAAGGTGCCTGTAGTAAAGGTTTTCCGTATTTAATTCTAGACTTCTTGTAGACCAGTATAAACCCTATTGGAATTCCAGTTTCTCAAAATGACAATATTCTAATTTGCATTAATAGTAGTGAAGGGACAATGTATTAGAACTATTGGGTTTAAGGAAATAGCTTCTTAAAATCAACAATTGAAAAGATGATTAAGCTATTATTGGCGTAGAAATCGCTGTGTCTTCCTGTGATTCTAGTTTATGTGTGGCCATGGTGGATCATTTAAATACTCCCTCATCCTTCACATGAAGGATAAATTAAAATTTGTCCAAGGAATATAGTCTTAACATTAAATACTGATATTTGAAGCAGTTATAAAGGCCAGATTGGTAGCTGCTCAGATGTTAGATCTTAGATTTGGGAAATTCATGAGTATTGTGTGCAGGAGTTGGTAACTTATTTACTGTTGTAATGGTGTAAGCAGTATAGTTTCCTGAAATGACTAGAAGAAAGGGAATAGATGTCTGTTTTTATTAGTTCATAAATACTAGTTTTCATAAAGCACACTTGAAATCCTAACTCGTTTCATATTTAATCAAAGGCAGCAAAAGAGCTAAGTGCCCTCTAAACCTGTAAATAATAGATTAGAAGCATTCTTGTTCCTTTCAGTGTTGTCACTGCATAAAATTTCCTGCTGCCCTGCTCATTCAAAATTCTTTGTGTGCACTATCCAGTAATAACATCATGACTTAATGAGAGAAGCATTAGATTATGCAAATACTGATACAGGAAATTTCTCTGAATATTGCAATACCTTTGTACTTTCTGCTAGTGGTGGTATTGGGGCCTAAGGTTATAAACCTGTGTGCAATGCAGAACTCATCTGTTATTTATTTAAGTAACTGTATTAATCCATCTATTTAGGAGCCTGAAATAAATGTGGAATTTGGTGATACTAGTCCTCTTTACTTTGTGTGTGTGTGCGTGCGCTCTGTAGGCCACCTGAACCACTGTGTCTATTCAGTTTGAAATGAACAACCTAATATTGGCTTGTCTTTCATGTGTAAAAAATATTAGCATTATTGATTCAGTGCTGGAGAAGAGGCATAGTTATGCTTTTATTTTAAAGTTGGCTGACTGAAATGTGGGGATGCTGATGGAGAGATAGGGACATTGAGAAATGTTTGAACAGAGAAGTGTGCAAATATGGTGGTCTCATTTAATTTAACCTTGTGTTAAGATTTTGGTTTCTGTTAAGAAGATAAAGAATCTTTGAGTGTCTGAGTTTCATCTTAGTGATGTTCATACTATGTCCCTGCTCTAATGAGACAGGTCACAGATGGGAGATTCTTGAGTAGTTAGGAGTGATTTGTTAACTTTGAATTGCTATCAAGTAGTATGAATATTACTAAGTGTGGTGAGCCTTCACAGATAAAGGCAATTGTAGCAGTTAGGGTCCAGAGCCAATCACAGTGCCTGTGAGTTTAGGTTAAGATGCAGTCTTCTAGGTAGCCATATGGAAGTGAACTCTTGCAATTATAGCTAGTTTGGCATTCAAATGCAGTGTGTGATGTTACAGGATATTTGAGACTGGTGCAGAACAGCAAAGGAAGGTGAAATGCTGTGGATGGATAAGTTGGCTATTGAGAATTGTTTGGGGGTGGAGTGTTTTTTCACATTTGCTAGTACTTCTAATTAACTTTGCTTTTCTTAAGTGTCTGCCCCAGTTACCTCTTCTTCAACTAGATACTGGTTTCAAAAGTATTCAGTCTTTCAGAGATGTTAGGGCTGTAATCCACACAGGCCTACTATCCCAAGCTTAAAGTATCACTAAACATAATTCAGACTTGTACTGGTGGACAACAGGAAAATAGGGACAATACTGAGTAGGACTTAAGGCTTATTCTGAAGTGAAAATGTACCACTAGACTTAAACTTATGTTAAGAAAAATATTTATTCATCTTACAGTATTGTTTTATATGCACCCCATTCTAAAACGCATGGGGAATGAAAGTAATCATAATTTTATCATAGGATGGATGTGCATATATCATAGTGTAAAGACTCCAAATGCTTTCTTTCTGTGAATTTTATGCCCATGCTATCTTGAGTTGCATCACATCTTACAGGATATGCATTTTTAGCAAAAGGGACTTCACTGAATATGATTGAGCTGCATAGTGCCGATTCTCCTTTGTTCAATCTATGTTAGTCTTAAGTGTTATCTTAAACATGTTGTTCTAGCTTATTTAATGTACACAAGAAGCCTCCAGTAAGTTACTGCTGTTTATAAAAAGATTTTGATAGACTTATTTTCAAATCAGTGAGGTCCCACTCTCAAAGGAGATATGTCAGCATTAGAAAGGCAATAAGGGGCTCTGGGTTTGTTAACATGGGCTGTATGCCAGTATTGCAGTTGACTAATGATGGGGAGACAGAGGAGGTGGTGGTAATTGGGGAGGAAAAGTGCCTCACTAATCAGAGGAGCCTTTGTCATTTTTAGGAGGGAAGTCTGCCAACTAGTTTAAATTTGCAACAGGCTCATGTCTTTAGGAACCAAGCAGTTGGGGAAGCTTTTCTGTTAATGGTATAGTTATGTCCTTTGTAGTTGTAACCTCAAAATGGATTGATGGCTGTAGGCCATCAATCCTCTGAGGTGTTAAATTATGTTTAAAATTTTGTCCGCTACTTAAATGCAACAATGGTAGGTTAAAGTGTAGTTGCATTATTGGTACCTAGAAAAGCAAAATAGTAGCTTAAGGCAGGAAATATAGAATGTTTTAACAACTGAATACAATTTTCCATACTAGTGAAGTTTCTTTCCTTTTATAGAGAATTTGCCAATTTTAGCATTTTTTCTGTTTAACATCTTCATTAATGATCTGGATGATGGGGCAGAGTGTACCCTCAGCAAGTTTGCCGATGACACAAAACTGGGAGCAGCGGCTGATGTGCCAGAAGATTGCACTGCCATCCAGAGAGAGATCTCAATGGGCTGGAGAAATGGGCTGACAGGAACCTCGTGAAGTTCAACAGGGCGAAGTGCAAAGTCCAGCACCTGGGGAGGAACAACCCCATGCACCAATATATGCTGGGGGCCACCCAGCTGGAAAGCAGCTTGGCAGAAAAGGACCTGGGGGGTCCTGGTGAGCACCAAGTTGAACTTGAGCCAACAATGTGCCCTTGCAGCAAAGAAAGTGAATGGCATCCTGGGCTGCATTAGACAAAGTATTGCCAGCAGGTTGGGGGAGCTGATCCTTCCTCTCTGACCCAGCACTGGTGAGGCCACACCTGGAGTCCTGTGTCCAGTTCTGGGCTCCCCAGTGCAAGAGAGACATGGCCATACTGGAGAGAGTCAAATGAAAAGCCACAAAGATGATGAAGGGACTGGAGCCTCTCTCCTATGAGGAAAGGCTGAGAGAGCTGGGACTGTTTAGCCTAGAGAAGAAAAGGCTCGGGGGGGGATCTTATTAATGTATATAAATACCTGAAGGAAGGGTGCAAAGAGGACAGAGCCAGGCTCTTTTCAGTGGTGCCCAGTGACAGGACCAGAGGCAATGGGCACAAACCGAAACACAGGAGGTTCCCTCTAAACATCAGGAAAATTTTTTTTTTTTTTTTTTTTTACTGTGAGGGTGACTGAGCACTGGCACAGGTTGCCCAGGGAACTTGCGGAGTCTCCTTGGAGATATTCAGAAGCTGTCTGGACATGGTCCTGGGGAACTGGCTCTAGGTGGCTCTGCTTGAGCAGGCAGGTTGGACCAGATGACCTCCAGAGGTCCCTTCCAACCTCAACCATTCTTTGATTCTGTGATTTTGACAGGGAAAATGTTAGTAGTTGGTACTTTTTCAGGCAGACGTAACATCTCAAGCTCAGTTCTTTTTGTCTTGCGTTATCATTGTGAACATGGCTGTTAACTAGACTTGAATAAAATCAATGTTTTGATAATGAAGGAAGCAGTATAAGCATTGAGCTGTCCATTGTGTGCAACTGAGTAAAAGAGGTAGATACAGAGCATGTATTTGCATCACTGTTACAGACACTTGCAGTTATGTTGTGATGTACAGTGAGGAAAACATTGCAGAATTTGATTGGATTTCAATCAGGTAGTGAGACTGTGAAGATGAACAAAGCAGTAAGGGTGTATTGAAAAGATGAGGATATTCATCTTTGAGATGGGTTATTGATTAGTATATGGTTTAGCTATCCATTAGCAATCAATATTTTTTGTTTGTAATGGAATGATGCAAGGATGTTTTTAGAAACAAGGAAGAGGAAGGGGAAACTCAATGACTACAGAGAACTGTCTATTTTTAGGCCGTGTGTAGTTAAACCATAGGATATGTTACCGGGAGCTGCTAAAATTTAACAGAATTCAAGAGAGGATTGCACGTGTGCATGCCTTCAGGCCTAGTGAATTGCGTTACAAACAATGTTCTGTTCACAAAGTTGTAATAATAGGAAATGATAATTTTCATTAAAGTTCTAAAAAGATAAATTCAGTCTTTAAAATTTTATGCCTATAGTGAGTGGCAGGCTCTAGAAAAACAGAAGTCTCTTCTAAAATACAACTTACTGTAGTGCGATATTTCATTTCACTATTTTATGCTGTTTATTGTTAAGTGTGTTTAGGAGAAAAAAGCTCATTTGATTTTTATTATTATTATTTTGTTTTTTACTTTACTCTGCCCAGGTTCCATTAACACACCTGAAACTTCACCTGACCAGTTACTCAGTAGTGCCTCTTCCTAGGTTAGAAACTGAAGCAGCAGCAGATTGTACTGCTTCTTTCAGTTTTTAGAGAGTTAGGTCATACTTGTTTCAGTCTTCATATCCCTGAAAGAAAACCTGCAAAATTGTATTTTTTGCTATTCTGATACTAATAGAGTAGTCTATGAAACTTTGAGAAATCTGGCAGTTAGGTCTCAACAAATATGGTTTCCTTAATGCTAATATTCAAATATTCCTAAAAGTTAGAATTTGAGAAATAAGTCTTAATTAGTGTGGGGTTTTTTGGTTTTGGTTTGGTTTTTTTGTTGTTGTTTTATTTTAGTTCAAGATATTTTTATTTTTAAAATTATTTTTAAAAGTAGCTTAAGTGTTGTGCTAAGCTAGCCTGAAAATCACTTCTGCATTTGCATGCAAAAAAAACCTGCAAGGAATATGTTTTAGAAGTTGTCATTTCTGAGGAAGCTGGTAGTTTGGGTAGAGACAAAATTGGTTTTAGTCCTGATCGTAACTCTATATCAAAATAGCACTCTTCAGAAAACTAAAAAAAATTAAATGTCCTTTGCCTCTAGGAACAGAGTTTTCGGTGTTCATCGCCCTAAACAGAGCTGGAATAGCAGCAGCATTAATGTGTGTGTTGGTTGTTAATACAGAGATGCACTGGAGATCAGCATTTTTGTATTCCTTCAGCTTATGTGCACATGAATTACAATTCATTTTTGTTTTTAAATTAAATCAGTCAGTGTGATGAAAAGTAAGGCTTATAGGGAATCTTTTATGTGCTTTCCTCATATACATACCTTTTATGTGCTATATATATTACATGGAAATAGACTGTGTTTTTCTGAAAGTGTATTCCTCTGACAATAATTGCTACAGATACCTTATTAAGTTTCTTAACGCATGACTTACTCCACAAATATCCTAATGTGGAAAATAAAATATCTTACAATCTTAAGTCACCTGAAGTCATTACCTGGCAAAATAGATAGCATTATATCAGTGTTGCATTTTCTTGATATTGCAATAAATAAATAAAGCTTTCTACCTTTTTTTTTTTTTTCAAAAAAAACCTCAACGCTTTTTTATTAGAAAAGGCCAATAGCTGGAAATGAAAAAGGACAAGAGCAAAGCATTCTCCAGAAGAAACAAATACTAAATTATCTTAAATTTAAATGCTCTTAATTCTCTGTCATTCTTGGGCTAATAAATTACAGGCAATCCAGACCTTCTATCAGTGTCACTATATAAAAGTAACTAACAAGTGAGGATTCTGCTGTTTTAGATCTAATTATAATATAAGTTCTAATCTAAGCTTTTTTTTCTGGAATAATGTTGCTCATTTGCAAACCTATATTAAATAGCTATTTAAATTAGACAAACCTGTGTGTTTTTGGAACTGGAGAACAATGTTTTGCTAAGCGGACGCCAATACTTCATTAATTGCTATTGATCAGCACTTTCTGCCTCCTAGCCAGCTTCTGACTTAAAATAATTTTAGGTGTGCTGCCATCTTTTTTCACTTTGGAAGCCCATATTTCTTTTTCTATATAAAAAACACTGCTACAGTTTCCTTGTTGAGGATCTTTGTGCGGTTCAGAAAAGATTTTTAATTGCTTCTGAATATTTGGGGTTTTGAAAAGGGGAATAAAAATTACTAACAGAAACATGAAATAATTAATCTAGTTATTTTAATAACTAATATGGAGTAGTGATGGCTAGCACCTTCTTTTTAAGAGCTTGTTCTCAGGGTGTGGACTTTTTGTTGCTGGTGTTTTAATACAACTTAGCCAAATGTGTTTAGACTGGACTTTTCCAGGCTAAATATCTACCTAGAATTATACTTTTTTTTTTTTTAAGCTACTATAAGTATAATTGATTTTATAAGCTATACTATAGCTTAATTTGTGGTGTAGAATTGGGCAGGGAGATCTTAATTAACTCTTTGATGCCTTAGTGTTTTGGAATGGGGACATAGAATTTGCAAATGGGAAAAAGATTTTTACACGTTATACTGTTTCAGAATCACAGTTCTGAGTGTACACAGCAATATTAAACGTTGATACCATGAAAGTAGCTGCAGTGCTAGTCTTATGTCCAGCTTGCAAAGTATCAAAGCAAAACATGCACCTGTCTTGGGAAAACTTCATTTCACTTGGTGAAAAGAGTTTTGTACACCAGACAGCAACATGGACAAGGCTAATTTTTGCTGTGGCCTTTGCTCTGGGATGAATTCTGTAAGACTGAGCCAGCGTGGCCCTTTACTCCCCAGAAAATCAGATTGACATGGAATTGGAGATTAGTGTGGAGAAAGATACACAGTCACAGCTCACTGCATTCAGTCTTATCTAGGAGGCTTAATATCATAGTGGTATTTCATAATATGTGGCACTTTTTCTGATACTAATGCATTTAGAAAGATTAATATTTTCAATCATTAATGTCAGTAGAAATTAGTATAGTTGTTACTAAAAGATTTGAGTCAAAGGTGTTTTACAAAAAATACTGTTCTCATGCACTGTAGTACAATAATTGTGTGTAAAGAATTAATTCTCTTAATCTTGAGGTTCCTTAAGTAAGATGTGGAAGATGAGAGCAAGCTAGGTATACACTAGTGTTGTGGTTTAACCCCAGCTGGCAACTAAGCACCACACAGCTGCTCACTCACCCCACCCCCACCCCCCCCCCGGTGGGATGGGGGAGAGAATTGGAAGGGCAAAAGTAAGAAAACTTGTGGGTTGAGATAAGAACAGTTTAATAATTGAAATAAAATAAAAATAATGATAATGATGATAATAATAAATTGTAGTGAAAAGGAAAACAAGAGAGAGGAGCAAAACCCAGGAAAAAACAAGTGATGCAACCGCTCACCACACCCGCTGACCAATGCCTAGCCCGTCCCCGAGCAGCAATCGCTGCCCTCCAGCCAACTCCCCCCAGTTTATATACTGAGCATGGAATATCCCTTTGGCCAGTTTGGATCAACTGTCTCGGCTGTGCCCCCTCCCAGTTTCTTGTGCACCTGGCAGAGCATGGGAAGCTGAAAAAGTCCTTGACTAGGGTAAGCACTACTTGGCAACAACTAAAACATCAGTGTGTTATCAGCATTCTTCTCCTACTAAATCCAAAACACAGCACTATGCCAGCTACTAGGAAGAAAATTAACTCTAGCCCAGCTGAAACCAGGACAACTGGGGTGTAAAACTTTTGAATAGAAGCAAGCTTATTTGGGAGGAGGAAGCAAAGAGCATGGGGAAATAGGGATATGCATGTAGCAGTTTAGGGCAGGTAGGGAGAGACAAAAAACATTAGGTAAGGTGCTGGAAATGACC
This sequence comes from Balaeniceps rex, assembly GCA_013401315.1. Lineage (NCBI taxonomy): Eukaryota > Metazoa > Chordata > Aves > Pelecaniformes > Balaenicipitidae > Balaeniceps > Balaeniceps rex. Next base: position 12,250 of record VYZW01023624.1, read on the forward strand.
TTCTGTAGTCGACTGAAACATACATCTACAGAACCTGGAGCAGAACAATTGAGTGCAACATGTAGACTGTAAACTGGCTGTGGCTGGGATAGTGAAAACACAGTGAAATAAAAATCCGAGCCAGAAGATGAGTATTGAAGAATGTGTGTTGTTCCTAGAAAATAGAAATTAAAGTGAGCTTGGTGGGGAAGCACTGTTACTGTTATGATCAGCTAAAGAAATAGGTGTGGTGTGAATAAAATATATTCTTTTTGAATGAAAATCTCTGGCAGAAGAGGTATTATTAGAGCAATACAGCAGAGTAAGATTTGAAGTGGCAAAGTCCTTTGCCCATAACTTCTTAAATCAAAGAATGGTGTTTATTTTGATAGTAAGTTAAAACACTGTAAGAATTGTAATATGAAGTTACCTTGAATTGAATGTTTACAAACTGGGTTTGCTTTAAGTAAGTGTTGGTCTAGAACTCATTTGCTTTTGAAACTGAATCTTTTATAAACTAAGGAAAAAATTCTTGACAGTGAGGGTGCTCAGACACTGGAACAGGTTGTCTAGAGCAGTCTTGCAATCTCCATTCTTGGAGTTGATTGGAACCTGACTGGACACAAAGCCCTGAGAAACCTAATGTAACTTTGAAATTAGCTGTGCTTTGAGTACAGGGTTAGAACAGGTGACCTTCAAATCTTTGTTTCAGCCTAAATTAGTCTGTGATTTTTAAGCTCCGCATAGTTAGTAAAGCCAGTTGGACTGCGTATCTTTTCACATGAAGAGCTCTAGAATTCTTTGAACTCAAAGATGCTAATAAGGATATTAGAATTTATTTGGGGGAAGAGAAGAATTGACCTACAAAGAAAACTCACTTAGTTACCAGGTCAATCAGTTAGCTTCTCTGTCCACTTGTAATTTGGTTCAATTTTTTCCCCACTGTGTTGGGGGATTAAGCTAAACTGAATTACTTTCTTTGTGGTGAAGAACACGCATGTGGTTTGATACCATAGCTCGGCTGACATACTGTATTTCATTGTTGCTGTAATAAATTGATCAGGTGCCTAAGTCTTTTGGAGTCTTATTTATTAGGACTGAGTTGAAATACTTGATGTGGTGCAGTATGGAAAATTATTACTTAAGGTAGAGATTAGTAAAAGAATTGTAGTGAAGGAGCTGGTAGAGATGGTTAGTAGAATTAGAAGAGTGATTATCAAATAGGAATAATTGCAGTGGAGTACCCTAGGGATTGGTCTTGAGTCTTACTTAGTATTTATATTAGTATAGTGTGTTGTGATATTTGATGCAAGGGAAATATTGTCAATACACAGGTAACTTTACAAGAAGCTGCTCTGAGGAAGCTAGACTGTTTGGAAAGAAAGCAGTCTGGAGCAGAGTGGGTAGCACAGCTGAAACTTCATCTGAAATGATGCATACAGTTCTTGCCATCAAGAAAGAAGAGTAGATAATACTAGGATAGGTGCAAAGAACAACTGCAAGAAAGATCAGTGGAATAGGGAGTCTGGCGAAATAGTCTGGGAGGAGGTAAGTTCACCTTGGCAAACGTGATGAGGCACTAATCACCAAACAAGGATTAAAAACTCTTGTAAGTTAAATGGCACAAAAATCTTTTGATGTTAATTAATTACATGAAAGTGTCTGGTCATCTTAATGTTAAAAGGTTCTCAGTAAGACCATGGGGAGAAAAAGAAACATCATAAAATTAGAAAAGATGTCGCCGTGAATTTCTGTAACATAACTTTTAAAAATGAAGAAGCAGTCAATTCTAAAATATTTTTCTTGTAGCCTTGCAAACTTGATTGCTAGCTCTGCATGATGTTGCAGAAGCAAGGGGAACAGGTTTGCTAAAGTAAACATGGTCATAGAACTATAGAACTTAGAAATCAAATGATTGGGGCTGTTAATTCTATACCATGATAAGGAAGTTTGATACAAAAATAGCACAGAAGAAATGAAACTGTCTGTAGCAGAATCTTGTTAACAGTCCTGCTCATAATGATCACAGTCTCTTCACAATATTAAATACTGAAAACTGTCAGGCAGCTTTAATCATATATATTCTGAGAACAAAAGCATTTTCTTTGATAAACTGACTGATACTGTTACCTCATAGTGTGTTGTGAACACTGTATTGTATTTTGTAATAGTAACTTAAGCACGGTTTCATGAAAGTTGAAGAGACAAATTAATGCTTCTTGGACAGGTCCCTGTTCTTTGTCCTCCTCCTATTTTTTCCCCTGCTTCCATATGTATAACTTACGTGGGTTCTGGCACTCAGCAGGCTGTTTTGTGAGCTCCAATGTTTTTAACATTTCTACCATGTTAGAAAATGAGCCCAGCAAAAAAAAAAAAATAGTTTTCTGCTAGATTAATGAGTTAAATCAGTGCATTGAATAGCTTGACAAGTAGCAGAACTAGCACTAGGGATGGAATAGGATGGCATAGCCAGGTTTGATATATGGGAGGAGGGAAGAATAAGAGTGGGGATAGGATGGAGCAAGACTTTTCCTTGTTGGCAGTATTAGACTGTTGATGTGTTCAAGTGCAGTCCAAGTTAAATAGTCTGCTGCCTGTTTTCTCAATTTAATGTATATTTAGTAGATACATATGATGTGAATTACCTCAGAACTTTTTAATATTTTACACTTCTGTACTGTTAGATATGTAGATAATGCAGCCTAATTTTATAGATTGTCATTCACTTTTACCATCATAAAATAGTCTTCCTGAATTTTCTGGTGGAGTCTGATTTCTCACCTTAAACTGACAAAACAGAGAGAAACTGCCTGTATACATCAAGTAGGAGAAATTGTTTCAAGCAGTGGTGGGAACTATACCAGAGTGGTTCAGATCTTTTCCTCCCACTGTTATGCTAAGAAGCTGAAAATAAAATGAAACATAATTGTGAGTACAACTCACAACTGAATTAAATTTGGATGGAATGCGAGTGGTCTTTTAAGCAATCAAGGGCCTAAGATGGGAAGAAGGTGGAGTCCAGGCATGTAAGTCCAATAATAATAACATTTTCTCTGTGTGTTTCTGCTGTAAGAATGGTTTTTTTTCTATATTGAAGTTAAAGTGTTCTGCTGTAATTAAAATGACAAAATCAGTTTTTCTTAAAAAAAAATTACTAAACACAAAGGGAGTTATGGAAATGTCTTTTGCAAAAATAATAGTATCTATAGTTAAAAGGTGCTTTGTTTCTGGTAGTTATGTCAGAGAGAATATTGCAGTCTTTAGGAAAAAAAAACTGTAACTTGTTCCTTTTGGTTTCGAGCATAATCGTGCTGCAATTCCACTTTGCCAATGAGTATGTTTGCTTCAAGTGAGATTTCATTTTTCTATTTTCTTCTAAAAAAATAGGGGATACTACCTTCTTGATAGGCATGGAATTGGTTTTGAATTATCTTTTAATAGTGCTATGGAGATGTGAAACCCTATAGAGATTCTTAAATATTATTGAAAAGCAGTGTAGGAAGTGTACTAAAAATTCCAGTATAATCACTCAATCCCCATTTCATATCATTGTTCCAGATAGTGATATTTTGCCCAATTTACTTTGTTTAAAAATAAAAATAACTATTCTAGGCTTTTAATCATAATGCACAGTTATAGATCAATATAGGACAATAATATTAGTTTTAGTTCAAATAATTAAGCCTTTGAAGTCATCATTTTTTATTTCCGCTGTTAATATTTACTCATTCTTAGTAAATAGCCACGTATTAATGTCCTACCTGCAAATTTAAGAGAAGCAGATTAGTCTCAGTGTGTGCCTGGAAGATTGCCAGAGCTCTGGTAGTAGTCTTGCTTGATCTGACTGTCTGTTCTTTTGATGCTTCATGTCATGAGGCAGTGGACTTCTGTACGAGTGAGTGGGGCCAGCTTTTATAATTCTAAACTTTTGTGGGAAAATTCCCTTATCAGAGGTGTGTATTTAAAGTGTCTCTGCCTTAAATTTAAGAGTTCTGAGCTAATTTGCACGGAAGTCTTTAAAATCTCATTACTTTAATGTGGTTAACTGATAAACATCATGCAAGTGCAGGTCAGTAATGAGCTCTCACAGAAAAGTAGTATTTTTCTTAATTTGGCAGGTATGTCAGTTTTATTGAAGAACTACTAAAACACTTAAAAACTTATCGGTCATGAAAAGATAACAGTGTAAGACTTCTATATTATTTTGAATGAAAGTTCTTTTCAAGCAGTGGAACACAACACCCCCCCCCCTTGCTAAGAAGAAAGTCATCACCTGCATGATATATCTGCGTCCACAGAAACTTCAAAATTATATAGCCTTTTTAATGGGGGTGGAAGAAAGATATTAAAAGCCATTAAAGTATGTGCATAGATAGATAGTTGCTCCAGGTCTGTTTGTAGAACAGACAAGTATTAATCAAATCTGGGATTTTGAAATGTTTAGGCATTAGCTTAGTATGTTGAATTAATCTAATTATTTACTTACTGTCTTTTTCCAATATAGCCAGCAGCCAGCTTCAGGTGTAGCCTATTCCCATCCAACTACAGTTGCTAGCTACACTGTCCACCAGGCACCAGTTGCTGCACACACAGTTACTGCGGCCTATGCTCCAGCAGCAGCTACAGTTGCAGTAGCCAGGCCTGCTCCAGTAGCTGTTGCAGCTGCTGCAACAGCTGCTGCTTATGGAGGCTATCCTACAGCGCACACAGCTACAGACTATGGTTATACACAGAGGCAACAAGAAGCTCCACCACCGCCACCTCCGGTCACTACGCAGAATTACCAGGTGTGTTTAAAAAAAAAAATTACTTGTGTGATTTTTAAATGATATGTTAAAAGGAGGAGGCCTGTTTGGATAAGAGAATGTGATTATATTTTTTTTTTTCCTTCCGTGAATCACAGTTTGAATGCAACTCAAATTACTTAGTAGCTAAAACTCATAGAATGTGAAGTGACTGCAGTCTCATATGGCGCATATAGAGGATTATCAGCAGTAGTACTGCAGGAGCTGATTTAGACATTCACACAATAAGCAATGAATTGACATTTATCTTCAAACGATTTTGTGAACTACTGCTAAAATACTTGTCTCGGCTAGCCTAAATGTTCAAGTGGCATGCGGTAAACTGGTCAAGGAACTGATTTAAATGAAAAAATTGTTCCAATAAAAATTTTCAGTGGGAGATAGAAATAGTTCCCTTGTCAGATTACTGGGTGCCACAGGAGCTCTAGTACCAAACGTAAGAGGATAGAAGATTACCCTAGGAGAGGAACTACCCTTTGGGTAGGTTTTGGGTACCCTTTGTGAGACCACTGCCTAACCTTGTGTGGCTACAGGCTTCTACAAAAGGAAACTGTTGTCTGTTTTCATCTTGTCCTGACCTTTGCTGACACTTCCTTGCGTTGAATCTAGCAGTTGTCAGCATTTGGGTGGGTCAGTTCAGGATAAGGATCCCACAGAAGACTAACCAACCAAAAAAGGAGTAGCAGCTTTCCACAGGATTGACAGGCTTCTGCAGAATTTCCTTGGTTCTGCACAGTTATGATGCCAATGCAAGAGATGGAGGTGGGATCATGTAGGGCTGTGAGGAGAGATGTGATGGTGCCTCAGACAACTTCCCATTCTTATGCTGGCTTAAATGTCATATGAAACATCCTGTCAGTGACTTGTATTCCTCTTCAGTTCAGGAATAAAGAAACTTAGCAGTACAAATCAGAATGCTGCATCAGTTTTGCAGTTGGAAGATTTCTGTTTGTAGAGGTTATCTTGGGACTTATCTAACATAAGTGTTTACTCTGGTTTTTAAGAAAGAGTGAGAAGTTGCGGTTTTTCCTGTCTGTCTGGATTCACACAATGCAAGCGTATATGCACATCAGTAACCCTAGCCCGTTGGTTTCAATCAGGCAGCTTAGATGCAGAAAGATGAGAGGTTTTACATGGCCAGTTAGTTTCCCATTGGAAATGTGAGCTTTATTTGTATTTTTATCAGCTTTTTTTGCTACATTAGCATTTGTTAGTCTTCAGTGGATATTTCTAGGCTGGTGTGTTTATGCACAAGAGTTATCAAACTCTTACGGCATGGCTCGTAGTTAAAATGTGTATTTACTATGAGACAGAGGACATTGAAATAGTATGTTCCTTGTAACAATTCTTTAACTTTTTAGTCCTAAACTTATCAAAGCATTATTTAGATTCTAATTAGTATTTTTGTTTGTTTAAAAGGACTATACTGTTGCTGTATATTATAAATTTCTTTGTACAGCTTTTATAATTTGTTTACATATGGTAATGAATCGAAACGTAGGAGTCTTTCCAGTAGCATGTTTACTCATAATTATGAGGTTGTTAAACTAGTCAGTTATTAGATGCATTCAGACAAAAGAGTCCCCTAAACTAAAGAAAAATAATTCTACTTTACACAGGTTGGATGGAAAAGAGATTATTGTTATATTTCTTTGAAATAAAAAGAAATTTTATACATTAGTACATTTCAGCTAATGTAGTTCATGCCTTGCTACTCCTCAGTTGATCAACTCTTTACGCTTTACCATAAATATGGTGAGGATGGGAGAATATATGTACATGCATATAGTGTCTTCCAAGCCCTCCCCTTCTAAGCTTACTGACCATCTCCTGAGTTCTGGAGGTGTTGAATGGACTGCTTGCCTTGCCCTTATAAACTAGATATGGTTCCCCAATGGAATAATTGATACACCAAAAAGTAAAGAAGGCTTTAAAAGTATCACTTTCATACTCTAAAAAATATAACCAAGAAAAGTATTGTTGATGATGGGATTTTTAAAGCCAATAAAGGGTCATGGTCGTAAACTTGTGAACTTATTGTGGTTTGTGGAGATCTGTGGTGGTTTTTTCCTTCATATTTTACAGGAATGTAATCTGATACAGTCATTATGAAAAACTAGTGAGAATAATTGCTTTTTGGTAACAAAAATAATTTGGAAGGGAAAGTGATTTAATAGCATAAGGTTAATTCCTATATTAAGCCTGAAAAAGACCATCAGGGTTGTCTTCAGGCCTGAAGTATCTATAAACATAAATTTAATTTCTTTAATGCATATATTAATATATACTGTATCTGTAAATATTTTCTTAAATCTACTTTAGTAGAATAGAAGAAAATTCTTTGACTCTGCTAATGATTTTTATTAGTCCAGATATATACTTAAGGAGAAATTTGCTGGTTTTTCTTTTTTGAATTTTTAGGATTCCTATTCTTATGTTCGATCTACTGCCCCAGCTGTAGCTTATGACAGCAAACAATACTATCAACAACCAACAGCGACTGCTGCGGCTGTGGCTGCCGCTGCCCAGCCTCAACCTTCAGTAGCTGAATCATACTACCAGACAGGTGGGTGGCATGATTCAAACTCCTGTCATTATACACAGTCTGTGTACTACTTTAATACCTTAAAAATATGTCTTTGAATATTTCACATTATCCAGATTTTTTTTAGTTTTGACATGTAATCCCTGTCAATGTGTAGAAAAATTTGCTGCACCTAGAACTTGAACATTATTGTGACATTGCCATAAATAACTATCTTTGAGGTTTGGATTGTTATTAAATACACTCAAAATGTACTTCTAGGCAAACGTTTTTGCTGAAGTAGGTTCAAAAAGTCAGTGGTGGGTTCAGATGATAACTTGGTTAGAAAGACTTTTTTTTTTAATTCTTAGTTACTTAATGTATGTAGTTCTTTAATTATTGGTATCATGAATGCTACAAAGCATAAATCCTATTTACTTTTTTTACTTTAATTAGGAATAATAGGAAAGTTTAGATGTACTTTGGTTTAGTGTACTCTAGTAAAACCATTGAATGAGAAGGTTGTTTAAAAACATGGCAGCACAGTTAAAAATGCATAAATAAATCTGAGGCTTACTAGTGTGAGCTGTGACACAATTAAACAGTTGTGTGATATATGGTAGGCAATGCATAACCATTACTGTAAAAAAACCAAACAAAACAAAAAAAGCAAAAAAACAACCAAACTAAAACAAAACCCACTTGTTATGTGTTTATTCCCCAGCATATCATTAAGTATCACTTAATGTGGTTTGCATTTCATTCAACTAAAACATATCAATGTTCGTACACTTCTGTTTTCTGTCCTAATTAGCTCCAAAAGCAGGATATAGCCAAGGGGCAACTCAGTATACCCAAGCCCAGCAAACACGACAAGTTACAGCTATAAAACCTGCAACCCCAAGTCCAGCAACAACTACGTTTTCTATATATCCGGTATCCTCTACTGTGCAGCCAGTAGCAGCTGCAGCTACTGTTGTTCCATCCTATACTCAAAGTGCAACGTACAGTACAACAGCAGTTACTTACTCTGGTAAGAATTTTGCATATTATGTTGCTGGGATCTTTGCAATTGTTACAGGAGAGGATTTAAATACTCAGAATTTTAGTAGTTTGTGTTCAATTACATCATAGTCTACTGAGAAGTATCAACCGGTTAAATCATAATAATGGCAGAATATTTTGATGTATCTTTAAAAGAGGTTTGGTGTTTGTATGTGCCTATTTTGTTACATGTGAGAATATACGAAGCGTTGGCATTGCTACGTGCACGGTGTTTTGTGATTTACTGTAAGGTTTGGAAAGAAAAGATGGGGGATAGAAAAAATAAGGAAACGCATCCACACAAATATAACCCAGGGAAGCATGGTGCCATCAAACAGCAGTTACAGAGACAGGGAGGAGCAGTCCAATATAAATCTTGTAAGTTTGGGTTGTCTTGACCCAAAATGGGAGGAGAATGGGTGCTTAAAAAAAAAGACTTTCCTTCAAACATTAGAAATCCAAAAAGTAGTTAAAGATGAAAAGATGTTAACTTTATAGCCAGATGGTAATCAACTGGCATATTATAGCTACCTTGAACTTTTTTGTTTTGTTTTCTGTTTAAAAAGGGATTTTAAGACTTCCTTGAAACAGAGCCTGATCAGAGGATTAAAATAGTTGAACCAGTAGATGTAGAAAGTTTATGGGAAAACTGGCTCAAAGGTATGAAAGCCCAGTTTCCTTGATTTATTCAACTTTGATACTAGAAATCAAGGAGTGTATAGACAGGGTGCGCTGCAGAGGTTTTAGCGGGCAAGCAGCTTCTCTGCACTAAACCAATTTAAATCGGTGAAATAAAATGTAATAGCACTAGCCATTCTGTCTTTTATCCTCATGTTGAGGTTCCCCCCCCCTTCCTCTACATAATATCTGTCCTCCTTTTCATTTTGGAACTTGAACAGTAAATCTGGTTCTGAAAGACTGCTTACTTCAAGTGGCCTTTGATAAATCTTTTATTAAAATTCTTGTTACATCGTACTTGGTCTTACCAGATGTACCAGGAAATTTCACATATTCTTTAGGGATGCTTTGATATATCTAACATAACTGCATGTCTGCAAAGATTTGTCTAAAATCAAATATATTACTGATACAAGTGGTATGCTATGTATTTGTGTACTGTGAAACATCAAGAAAAATTCAGACTGCCTAACAAGATCTCAATAAATCGTTTATATCCTGCCCTGCCCCCCCCCAGCTCTATTATGCGACATGCTTGGAATTAGTGTATTATGTAATTGATACATGATGTACAGTGATGTAACATTTATCTTATTTTGATCTTTGAGGTACCTCTTATTCCGGCTATGAAGCCGCAGTGTATTCAGCTGCATCGTCCTATTACCAGCAGCAGCAGCAGCAACAGAAACAGGCAGCGGCAGCAGCTGCTGCTGCTGCTGCAACAGCTGCTTGGACAGGGACCACCTTTACTAAAAAGGCACCATTCCAAAATAAGCAACTGAAACCAAAACAACCTCCCAAACCGCCCCAGATCCACTACTGTGATGTTTGTAAGATCAGCTGTGCTGGACCACAGGTACCTGTATTATGACTACAGTGTATAGCGGAATATTACATAATTTTTTCAACTAAAAAAATGACCCCTTTAAGAATATTTGTTAATTTTT
>VYZW01023625.1:5520-39182 GCA_013401315.1 Balaeniceps rex
AATGCCCTTAATAACATGCTTTAACTTTTGGTCAGCCCTGAAGTGGTCAGGCAGCTTGACTAGATGATCGATGTAGGTCCCTTCCAACTGAAAATATCCTTCCCTTCCCTTCCCTTTTTTTTTCCCCTTCTTTTTATCTTTTTTTCATTTCTTTTCTTCTCATTTCCATTCTGCTCTATGCTATTCTATTCTATTCTATTGTGTGCTATATATTCACTATATGCATAGTATATTTACTGTACACTGTACTATATATGTATATATGCTGTACTGTACCATATGTATTATATATATGTGTGTGTGTATAATTTGTAGAAGATGAGAGAATGTGTAGCAAAATGTAACGGAAGGCAGTCCTTATGGTCTTAGACTGCATCAAATGATACAAAGAAAAATCTCTCCTAACTCCCAATTTGCTGCTGTTTGCATGGTATTTAATTCTGAATTATAGAGTGGATAAAATGGGCTATAAATAAATTCTAAAGGGAATGGACAGCGGTGTATGCTTTAACTTCCTCAGTCCAAAACTACAGGAGCATAAAGAGGAAAGGACTGCAGAAATTATGCTCTTTTCTATAGCCTCTCGTACTGCAGTAATATAAACCACAAGGCTGAGCTGGATGGACCACTGATTTGGGCCAGTCATGGTCATTCCTTGTGTTCATCTGTTCTTACTGGACTTCCTGCAAAGATGACTAAGCAAGTCCATAAGTGAGTTACTAAAGTAAACTCTTTTGATCATATTTTCAGGATAACGTATTGTCATGTACTTTTTCCTTTTTCCCAGAAGGTACAAATATGCCCAAATCCTATGATACTATGTCATGACCATGTAAACACACATTAGCAGTCAGATCCTAATCAGAATAAGTATTTAAAATCCTGTGCTTTTTGAAATGAAGGAATCATATGAGAATTATGGTTAATCCTGCTTTACTATAAATTTTAAGGACATGGCATATAGAATAAAATTACACATGAAAATAATTATTTACATCTGTAAAAACAGCCACATTGCAGAAATGAATGATGAATGCCATTAATTTCCTAGCTCTCACCTGGGCCCTGACTTTTTGAAAAGTTAATTCTATAATGTGTACAAAGCTAAGGATATGTCTAGTCTACTACCTAAAAACCAGCAAGGGGCCTATCTGTTGTCTAAGACCAAAAGACACCAACCACCTCACCTCTATATTGCTTAGAGATAGCCTAAGCAGTATATCTTGTAGATGTATCTGACTTGTAAAAACCTAGTTGGAGCAACCTGGAACATAGACAGCAAATATATAATCAGCTAAGTGGTGAAGATGACCAGATATCCAGTGCTTCAGCTTGTTTCCTGGCTATGCTTTACTTGCTACTCCTGATGTAGACCGAGGAATTTGTTATTTCACAATCCTTCAAGAAGGAAGGGAAGAAAGGCATTGTAAGAAAGACTTATTTCTAGGCCACAGTTAGTGAGTTGTTTGGGTGTACTAAAGCACTGAAGCCTAGACCCCCGTCTTAGTCACCAGAGTATACATCAGTCTTCTTGTTTAAAAATTACAAAATTTCCTGCCTCTTGTCTTATTTTGTTTTCCTCAGCTTCAATTCAACAACCTTATATCTTTGCTCCTGCCTTAGCTTATTTTCATTCCCTGTTTTGTGCCACATTCTATGCAAAATTATGTACGCAAACTTTGATCCCTATAGACATTCTGCAAGACAAAGGAATTATAGGTGGGTTTTAACAATCAGTCACTTCCTATCTTCATCTCAGACAAAGCAGAAACACATTACAGCACAGTATGGCTAACAAGACTCTAAAACTTCCAGCAATGGGTAGCACTGATGGAGTTTCACTGCTACACAGAAATACTAATTCATGATGACTCCATCGAGGCTTTTTTAAACAGTGAATGTAAAGACTACTTCTCCTAAGTAGTCTTTGGGAACTGAGATTCCAATAGTTATGAATCCTCCCATCCTTCAGATACAGAGAATGTTCTCTTCATCAGCACAAAAAGAAAAAAAAAAAAATTCATTTTGAGTGTTTCATTCTTCCAGAAGCTAGTTTACACACAAAGAAAACACTGGGCTTTTGTAGCTGTCCAGTAAATTCAATATAGCATCTCTTAATACTTTTTTATATTTAACGTCAACTAGATGACAAGTATGAAAGCTTAGTCTAAATTTATAAAACATAAAACAGTTCTTTTGTCACAAGTGGAAATGCTAATGAAAACACCTAAACCGGGGATATAAGATTGTCTGGAACTGTTTACACAGAAAAAAAGACATTGCTGTTGTATTTGTTTTATATCTATCTCCCCTACATGACATTCAAAATCTGTGTACACACAGAAGTCAATAAAGGGCGGGGGGGGGCAGGGAGAGAGAAGAGGAAGAAAAGCCAACCTGCATGTTCAAGTGCTACTAATACATGCATTTAATGTGAGCACCTGGGACTAAGCTCTTAGCAACTGCTGGCAATATTATTAGACTATGACTAGGTTTGTAGAAAAATCTTTGCTGAGTTACAAAGGCAGAGAGAAATAAGATGGCTTAAGGGTGAATTAGTTATGAAGAGTAAACCAGAAAAGAGCCATCTGAAGTAAAAAGCAATTCAATGCAATATCATCTCTCAAAAGAGATACCCTTCCATTTTGTATTTTACAGTCTCGGGCTACTAGATAACACGTGAAAAATCTCATATTTGAAAGATTCTGCTTTAAATTGTACTTTTCATCATCTATTTTATTCTCCTTAACCTCAATTAATTTCTGTTTTCACTTTTCTTCCATTAATTATTGTCTTCCAGTAACAAACACTACATTCTTTAAGTGTCCAAAGTCAAGGTTAAAGGACTTCCACTATATAACATATAGTCAGTTCAGGTAAGCCCTTTGTAGTTCACCTACAGGTTTCAGAAGTACGCTTTCTATCTTACCCATGAAAAACATGGTAAATAAAACACATCAGCTTGCAAAGATCTCTATATACAAAAGGCATAAGATTCATCAATAAATTCTTTCTGGTATCCTGTACCTGTTCACTCATTGTTTTCCCACATCAGAGAATGGTTGTAGTGGCAATCATTGTTAATAATTAGTGATTAATTTCCAAATTCTACTTCTGTTTACCCAACTGTGTCTCTGCAAATTCATAAATACCCATTGCTACTTGCTCAATTGCATTCCAGTAAAAAAAATGATTTTGTGATACTCAAAGCAAGTAGCATTCACATTGACAATATATTAAAAGGTAGTAACTAAAGAGGACATTTGAAAGAAGGCAGAATCTTCAAATTATTACATTAGGAAAGGTAAATATTAGTGAGAAACAGAAGAAGAGAGAAGATCCAGTTGGATTGTATCTCCTATTACACGGTCAGTGGGTGTCATGGTTTAACCCTAGTAGGCAGCTCAGCCCCACACAGCTGCTCACTCACTCCCCCACAGTGGGATGGGGGAGAGAATCGGAGGGGCAAAAGTGCGAAAACTCATGGGTTGAGATAAAGACAGTTTAATAGGTAAAGCAAAAGCTGCACATGCAAGAAAAGCAAAATAAGGAGTTTACTCACTACTTCCCATCGGCAGGCAGGTGTTTAGCTATTTCCAGGAAAGTAGGGCTCCATCATGGGTAATGGTTACTTGGGAAGACAAACGTCCCCAGCTTTTATTGCTGAGCATGATGTCACATGGTATGGGATAGCCCTTTGGTTAGTTGGGGTCAGCTGTCCCAGCTGTATCCCTTCCCAACTTCTTGTGCACCCCTAACCTACTCGCTGATGGGGCAGTGTGAGAAACAGAGATGGCCTTGAGGCTGTTCATCAATAGCTAAAACATCCCTGTATCATCATCTCTGTTTTGGTCACAAATCCAAAATTTAGCCCCATACAACCTGCTAGGAAGAAAATTAATTCTATCCCAACCAAAAACAGTACAGTGAGACTTAAAGCCTCTTTGAAACAAAAGGAGATAACTTCTACATTTCCAAGCATGTTCTTCCCTGTTGTATCCCCACACTATCACTTTGATGAGCATCAGACACATTTCAGTCCAAAAAGTGATCCTAAGGCATAAGAGGAGGACAATGAGGAATTTTGGGGATCCATGTGTTGCTGTCACTGATATCAGTCAATGACAAGTTAGCAATGAACTATGAAATCATGTCTCTGAGTTATACTACTAACCTAATTTCACAATTCCATTCATAATCCTTTTAGCTGTAAAGATCTCAAAAAGTAGACAATGATTGTTCATTCTGTAATATGTAATGTTCAGTTAGGTCTGTAAGAAAACCTGTCAAAACAAACAAAACATGAACATTTGGCTGTTATTTCCTCTAATTTACATGAATGTTTCCACACAAACTTTAATGCAACGTAAAATATTGGTCATTATTGGCACAAGGTGGGAATATAATTAGTGTATTTCTGGCTTTTTCCAGATGTGCAGCTTGTTGGAAAAGAAAAAAAAAATGAGTAACAGAGAAAGATAAAAGGTTGTTCCCTCATCTTAAAAGGCGTCTTGTTTCTGTCTTCAAATAACCAAATCTGATGAACTACTTTTATTTTTTTTTCAGTGGATGTGGGAAATCCAAGTTGCATGCTTGTGAGGGACTGAAAGAGTTAATGTCTCAAACATTGTGGCCAGGCAAGTTAAGGTCTGCATAGAGACAAGTTAAGGTCTCCATAGCGACTAATTAGGGTCTGCATAGCACCGAGCCACAGGTGAGAAGCCGATTGGCTCGGAGCTGGGAGGGTGTGGCGGAGGATGCACAGTTCCGCCTTCTGATGTGCCTTGCAACTCACTATGTAGGGCCGGAGGTCATACAGAGTTCATTTGAGGAGGGGTATCACGACCCCTCACGACCACCCCCCACAACGGCGCCTGCGCAGAAGATGAAGAACATTCTGGAATAAGAACCACGTAAGTCTGAAAGGGGGCGAGACTAGAGGCAGGACTAGCCTATAAAAGACACAACTCCGAGGAGCCACGTATGTGCCCCCACCAGCGGAAGACTCCGTGCTGCCGCGGCTCCGGACCTCCCTCTCCCACCTAGTGCGAGTGCTGCTGGTGCAGCCAGAGGCCCTGTGCTCCAAGAGTAGTGCGCCCACCACCGGAGGACTGCCACGTGGACAACTGCCACTGGAGGATTGCCACGTTTACCATTGACATTGCGGGATCCAAGGGTAGCGATCTCTTTCTCTCCTTTCCGTCTTTTTCCTTTCCTCTTACAAGTATTTCAGTTGGAACGCATGTTGCCTATCATTGTGCTTTCCTGGTTCAGGTTGCCTACCGTTATGCTTTCCAAGTTCAGGTTGGTTTTTTTTGCCATTAATAAAATAGATTGATTGGTGTCATTTCACCTTAATTTAGCTCAAGAGATTCACTGAACCACCAGGATCTTCCCTGGGCAGCCCAGTTTTGATCGTGACAATGCTACCATGTAATATTGAGTACCTAGGGAATATGTTAAACAATGTAATATTGTACTAATAACAAATCTTCATGGATATCTCTGTAAACAATCTCCTAAATTAAAAAATTGAACCAGAGAGATTGAGTTTTCTCCCAAGGTTTCCAGGAAACAGGTTACATGCTCAAGATTTTAAAGTAGCAAATGCAGCACCAAAGCAGCGACAACAACAACAAAAAAACCCTCTTACCTACTTTCCAATAATTTCTTGAAATAAAGGTCAGTGACCCAGATCACGATGCAAGAAAAACCTGTGAAGCCAGCCCTGTTCTATGCCAGCATCATCATCACAAAAAGAATCAGAGAGCTAATTTGTTTCCTTGACCTACCTCTTGCTGAATTAATTTCTTTCTACATTCGTCTTAAAACTTCTGTAACCTAGTTTCTGACAATTGTTATAAAAATAATTTGTCCAATACAAAATATTTCCTGTATAGGTTTGAACTTTTGAACTTAATTGTTCTATTCCATAATTTTTCTGTTAATTTTTATTTTAGTCAAGGTATGTGTATTTAATTCTTAAAGTCTTCATATGCTGGTCCTTCCAGCAAGTTAAATTTTTTTTTTGGTATTCTCTTGTCAGTATTACTTATATTCTTTGGATAGTAATAAGAACAGTATTTCATATATTTATGCATCAGAGCACGCAAAAAGCAATTATTATGCCTGTAGTTTATGATGGGCTATGGTACAAATCAGATTAATATAAACATGAATTCCAAATTTGTATTAAAAATAATACCGCTTTTCACTGTTTCTACTAGGAGGTCATATATAGAACAAAGGAGAAAATTTGGGGTGGGGTAGTATTCAGGCTGCTTCGTATGGATGACTAACTTCAGTGTCATGATACCATGACTGCTGCTTTCTGTGCCAAATTTGAAATTATTGGTATGTGTTAGCTGTCATGTCCAAGAATTTAATTAATTTTGGCAACGGAATGTCCAGTTTGTGAATTTCAAGTAGGAGCTCTGGATGTAATTCTGTCTTTGCAGGAAATGATGGAACCATAGTCTCTACAGAAGCTAATGATCAACAATTAACAGTATTTTCTTCTGAAGGATGCTGTATCTCTTTTTTCGGAATAGTACTTGTATTTCCTTCTGTCCCATTTTGAGTGTTGAAATTTTCTTAGTTCTAGTCCTTTAAAAGCAGACAGACATGTATATATAAGCATCTGAGAAGGAAGTAGGGAGCAGGAAAAAAGTCTGAGATGTGCCACAGTATTGAATTGATTAAAACAAATTCTGTCTAAATGGGGATTCTGACAGTAAACCATTACTGGATATCCTTTCTTTGATTTACTTTACAGCCCTTTAATGTAGGATAATGTTCTTCATGACAATATTGATATTCAAATCAGTACAATGTGTTTTAGGGTGAAATACAATCAATATTTAGAATAGTTACCAAAATCTAAATATATTCTAAAGCTTCATCCAGTTATCTTAAGATTTCGTCAGACAGACAATCTGATTTTACATTAGTTTTTCTTCACCTCATAAGAAAATGTGTATTTGTTCCCAAAAAATTGATTATGTCTCTTCTTTCTCTGGAAATATTTGCTGCATTCTTTTACTACATGATTAGACATGATTTAGAAATTATAACTGCCAACAGTTAAGAGAAACTTCTGGTGACTCATAAAGAGGTCGTTAATAGACTATAAAGATAAAAGTTTCTCTTAATTGTTGTACAAAAGATTATGGTTCCTGTATTGGTCCTTGCTCATTCACGTAGATGGCAGGCATGATCACAGAGGAACATTTTTAAAACAGTACAATTTATATCTTTGTCAGCAGGAAGTGAAGTGACATTTGTCTTTGTATGTTAGACCTGTAAGGTTCTAAATCTTTCATTCTGAGCTACGCTATATATGTTTTGAACTAAATCATATACGCTATATCTGAATTTTTTACTTCCAAGGGGACAGCCTGCATACCTAAGCATGAAGTTTCGTTTGTGGTAAGTTTGCTTACACTGTGTTCCTTATTTGTATAGAGAAAGTGGTATATAACATGATGGTCATGTCTATTTGCATTATTTTTTGGAATTATGAAACAAGCAGTGTATCCATAAGGATATTAGACTGGTCAGGATGGGAATAATGGAAGGGCAAGAAATATGTAAAACAGAAGTCACTTTGGAAATATTTCATTCTATCCTCTAAAAGATGCAATAAAATCGAAGTACCAAATGTTTATAAATTCTACAGTTTCTTTAAGTGTTATTGTCTAAAATGTAATTGCATGCCGGCAAATGAGACAGTCGGGAGCCTTAGATTTAGTCCTCTCAATATGAATGTTTGGTAGAAGTGTTTTGCTGAGAAAATAAACATGATCTTCAAAAAAGAAATTGGCTTTTGAAATTAGATGCTGTCACACAATGTGACGCTTGAGAGACAAACAACATTTGATGATCAACACATCTGTTCTCTCATCAAGTTGCAAAATACCTAGAATCCCTGTAATAAAGACATCATAATTTTAAAAAAGTAACAGTATGGGCGCTCTGATTCTAGGGCAGTGTCGTCTTTTATAGTGAGAGTAGCAGACTGTATGAAAGCCAAACACAAATGACTGTCAGAATATGTGCTCACATTCAAAATATGTCCAGAATGGGTGATACACAATATTCCAGAGAATTTACAGTGTGTCAATAAGTAGTTCATTTTTTTTTTTGGAGAGCTTGTAATCCTCAATTCCTGAATTTGGTCTCAGGTGAGTAAAAAAAACCTGGCAAGATTATACTGCTTGGAGGAAAGTAACAATAAACCTTTGTAGACTAATATCAGTGTCACTGATACTATTATTTTACCGACTTGTGCAGTTACAGCAGTACAGCAGTTTAACTATCTTGCAGAGATGTTGGAATAGGTGTATTCCTTAATCTTAAAAATTTTTGGCACATAAACCTTTTCAAGTTCAGAAATGAAAAGCAAGATTGATTAATCACATCCCAATAATGTAAGGATTAAAAAGAAAATCTAGAGGGAAATCTTAGTAAGAGGCTTAATTGTTAATTGTAGCATTTAAAAAGGTATGCACATTTCAAGTTGTGATAAATAAGAGGAAAAGGAGCATGACACCATCACTGATAATGCTTTTTATATCTGACACAGGAAATATCAGAAGAAAGGCCACTACTCTACCAGTGGCTGACAGAATGAAAGGCCTCCAAAATTATTCAGTGGGATAAGAAGAACACTGAGTTATTAGACGTTTGTCTGACAGACAACTTAAAATAACTGTTTGATGTAAGCTACATGTTTTAAATGTATTAAAGAGCAACTTAAAATAAAAACAAAAAGAAAAGATTTCTGAAAAAAATGGTCTTATCAAAAAAGAGAGATTATCTTCAAATACATTTTTAAACACTAAAACAACACTTTGACTGGTCTAAAACCACGACTATTTTTTAATGATTTCTAAGAAACTGATTTTTGATGCTGGTATAAGGACACTCTTCTCACTTCTTGACATAAATGTATCTATTTTAAGTCATCTTTGATGAAAATCCTGTCTCTACAATAAAAACTCAGACTGTAACTGTGCAAAAAGTGTGACAGACTTGATGAACAAGCATCATCTTATTCAACAAAGCATTAAACAGCATAAATATCAGTTGCTTTACACAAAGCCTATAACTAGTTGTGAGTTTTGGCCCTGATGTATCATTTGTCTAGTTAGAGTGTTATCTGTTCACCTTAAAATTGATTGGTTAAGTTATACAGAAATGTTAGATCCTCTTCTCTCACTGAGTAGACCCTGAGAAATAATAAGACAATGCAAAAATGCCTCTAAGTTCATTACTCAGTTATATGAAATTAGTTTGGAGAGCATGCCGTATATATTTGGAGATTCTTTTCTATCTGAAGAGTGTTAGGTTATGTGAAGAAAGCCTTTCTTCACACCACAAATCAGCAGAGAGAGACAATGACAGGTGGAGGAGCCCAAATGCTCCCCTGGGCTACTTCCAACCCCTCACAGGAGCCATTAGCCCATCAAAGGCCTGTCCTCACAAGCCCAAAGGACCATAGGCACACAAAGGTAGTCTGGAAGCCAAATTAAGGACTTAGAGGAAGGGACGCCATGTTCAGGCCCTTCCCAGAGCTGTCCCAGGAGACCCTCTGCCCCAGTGTCCAGGGTTGAAACCCATCAGGAAGATAAGCAGCTCTCCAGAGCACCTTTAGGACTGAGAGCATTTACTGGCTAGGATTATGGGACACATTATGGGATGTAGGGGAAGAGCATTTTGGGATTTCACAAGACTTCCTATGGGATGTTTAGAGGAGGAACAAAAGGTGGGGAAAGGGAAGGACACATGATTTCAGGAGGAACAAGTGTGGGAAAACACAGGGGTAAGGTGGTTAAAATGGGCCAGTCATGTATAAACAGTGGGCTGGTCAGTATGCTCACATGGCTACGCACTGTGTGATCTTAGGGACAAATCATTAAGGTTAGAGCTATGTTTACATGAGTATGCTACTGAATTTTCAGTCCTGATCTCAGGTTCAGGCATGAGGGATAAACTTGCAAAATGTATGTGGCTTTTTAGCATTTTTGTAGGTACTAAACCTATCCATAGTCCCTCTGTCTCAATTTGGACGTAGTATCAACAACTGTATAGGTTAGAAAGCTACTGTTTACCAGCTCCTAGTTATGGTAACCATCTATTAATTAACTGTGGCAGATCATTAAGTCTGTGTTAGAGCAAGACAAAACATGCAAGATTAAACCACCAAAACAAGTCATACAAATGACTACCAGTTATTTTTTCCTGCAGGTGACTGGTTCTGACAGTCAGTTTTCGGTCAGCGGGAAGCTGAGTTTAGACGGGTTGAAGGAGCTAAAAATATCTTTAAGCTGCCTCTTGTTTGCAAATTTCCAGACAAGAGCAATGTGTTATCACAGCTGAACTATGATGATACCGATATGACACTGTAGCACAAATAATAGAGGGCTGGACAGGAACTACATTTTAACACATTACTGATCTTTCTTTCACTCCCCCCCCTGCCCCACCCCAAGAAAGACCCTGTTGAATTAGTAAATGTTCTCAAAAGTTGTAGGTGTTTTGTATTTATGTATGTATATAGTTTCCACCGAGACTTCTCACACATAAAGTATTTATCTATATTTTTAGACATTTATGTTGATACAAGGTATTAGCATTACATTCTTACCTTTTAATTGTTAGGAAACAATAGTAAAACAGACCAAAACCTGGTCATACATCATGATGTGGTAATATATATGTTACTGTACTGATCTGAGCTCAGTGAATTAACTCCTGTATTACAGACTTCCAAATCTGATTAGCATGAACTATTCATCATTACATTGAAACATTTCACTCTGTTTCTCCACTTCATTTAGGGAACAAAAGAGTTCACTAAATAGAACTTCAAGGTATTACTGTAGTGCAAGATAAGATAAAGATGAAGATGACAAAGTCAGGAAGAGAAGAAAATGAAAAAGAAAAAAGAGATAAGAAAAAATAATTCTGCATATTTTTATACAAAATCAGCAAAACAATGAGAAGAGTCTGCTTATAGAAATGTTACCAGTTTAAGCAATGTAGTATTATTCTTTTCGCACATATAAAATGTTTATAGTAGATAATTGTGTTTGGGTTTTTGTTGGTTTGTGGGGTTTTTTTTTGAAGGAATATCTCCAGATAAATTGAAATTTACATTTTTTAAGGAAGGTGTTAGCTGTTTTTTCAAAGAATGGCATGAACCTCTATATTGGAAATCAAGACGGTTTCTTAATATCAGTGTTTGAAGGAAAACACAGTAGAAAATCTAGTCTTCCAGTTTCCTCAACGTATTTTACAGTTTAGATAGTATGTCACTTGCTGGTTGCCTTCAAAGATTTGTATTTTCAGTATTCACATTTATTTTTACTTGATAAAACAGGAATGATCATTTGGCCTGTAGCCCAATGGAATACAACTTTTAGTCTGTTGGTTTTTTTTGAGGGTGTCATGGTTTAGCCCCAGTCGGCAACTAAGCACCACGCAGCCACTCGCTCACCCTCCCCCCCCCGGTGGGATGGGGGAGAGAATCAGAAGGGCAAGAGTAAGAAAACACACGGGTTGAGATAAGAACTGTTTAATAATTAAAATAATAATAATAGTAATAATAATGATGATAATAATTGTAATGAAAAGGAGAATGAGAGAGACAAACAAAACGCAGGGAAAAGAAAACAAGTGATGCAACCACCCGCCAACCGACACCCAGCCAGCCCCCAAGCAGCGATCGCTGCCCCCCAGCTAACTCCCCTCGGTTTATATACTGAGCATGATGTCATATGGTATGGAATAGCCCTTTGGTCAATTTGGATCAACTATCTTGGGCTGTGCCCCCTCCCAACTTCTTGTGCACCTGGCAGAGCATGGGAAGCTGAAAAAGAAAGTCCTTGACTAGCCTAAGCACTACTTAGCAACAACTAAAACATCAGTGTGTTATCAGCATTCTTCTCATCCTAAATCCAAAACACAGCACTATGCCAGCTACTAGGAAGAAAAGTAACTCTAACCCAGCTGAAACCAGGACAGAGGGGTTTGTTAGTTTGGGGTTTTTTTGTTTTGATTTATTTTGGGGTTTTTTTAATAAAAGGTCTGATTACAACATTAAAATCATCTGTGGCAGGGGGATAGGGAATAGGTTTTTGCACATCCCACTTCTCAAAAAGTCTTATTAGCTTAATCCTTAATTTTAACCTAAGTGAATCTGGGATTTTAAAGTTTGTATGGAACCTGCTAAACAGAACAGAGTGAGTTAAGAAAAAATAAAGCACAAAGTTTCTGATTATCTGTCTTGCTTAGCATATTTTCTGATACAGTTTTAGCCTTTTCTGAAGCATTGCCTAGACACAGCACAGAGATGAGAACAAGGCTTTTTTCCAATAAGCGGTATGGTTTACCTCCCTTTAGTTCTCCACAGCTCTTCAATTTTATCCAGTATGTTCTACACTTTGCAACGTATCATCGGTTCTTTAGCTACTTCACCTCCCTAAACATGCACAATACAGACCCAATCTCAACTTAGTGCTTGAAAAATCCATTCTGATTATCTGCAAGGTAGTCTTCGCAATATTTTAAACATTTGTATTAAAAAAGCAATCTCAGGATTGTCTAGTGATCATATGATCATTGTCTGACCTGTTCTGGTATCAGCTCTTTGAATGTTATGTATGGTATATGTCTGACCAACATATGCAGTTACTGTATAAAAAAGTTACAATGACTTTGTGTCCATTGAGATTGGAAGAATCTGTTGTGCAACTTTCAACCTGTAGCTGGAAACAAATGACAAGGAATCAGGATGTAGTAAGAAGCAGAAAGATAGTCCCAAACTGATCCAGAGACAGAGAAGAAAGGGACCACCACCGCATATATCACACTTCCTGCAGTGAAGAACCGGAGACATTAACAACCTTTTGTGGCAACCTGCCACCTCTCTATCTGAGGAGCACTGGTGTCATCATGCTTAGAACCCCTAGGAACATTAGAAGAGTGAGTATAGCACCAAAGAAAAGGGTAAATGTTAGTTTCACTCTATTCCAGAGTAATACTTTATTCTAGAGTATTAATTTTTTGTATTAAGTTGGACTGGAAGTGTTAGTATTATTGTAACTGGACTCATGATAACTATTATAATTGTATTATGTTTTTAAAATATTAGCTGAGCTAACAATAAATTGCCTCCATGTACAAGGTGTGTTGAATTTTTGCCTATATAAAGATTATAAGTGTACAATGGACAATGATTTTCATTGTAAGAAGGCAGTAAAAGTAGATAGTTCCATGAACATCATCGCTTCCACCAGTAAGCACGAAGGTCTAAGAGATCTAAACTAGAAATGCTAAACTGTCTGGAATCAAGATTAGTCAGACTGTTTCCATAGAGGCTTTAGGAGTTTTCTTCCTCTGAGTTGATCCTGATCTTCTTGTTTATTGTTCACTTCCTAGCAGATGTGGCAGATGCCTTCTTTGGAAAAAGGCTGCTGAAATCGCAGCTATTCTCAGTTTTATGCAGTGTGTTTAAAGCAGGAGTTTGGAGTCTTTTTTTTAGTAGTCTGATTTCCTACAGAAACAGAGTTTATGACATCCCCCTGTTTGTCTGTATATCTTTGTGATCACTCCCCTCACCAGCAAACTTTTCAACTCTCCATGAAATTTCAACCACATTTGAGAAAGCAGTAAAGATCTCAAAGACAATAAAGATGGTTCAAATTTCCTAAAAGTTGATGGAATTGTGCAAAATTCTACTACCTGCCCTAGTCACTATGGGGGTTTTTTTGAAGGCTGTCTTTGTAATATATTGTAATAAGCTGTAATGGTTCCTTACAATTTACAGATTTGAGCAGAGATGCCAAATTGACATCCTGCCCAGGACAGTATCAAGGCTTTTCTAGTCTCTGTTTCTAATCTTTGACACCACTCCTGTTTAGAGTTCTTTATTTTTTTCCTATTCATTTTTTTTCTTTGATACTTTTATGAAAATCTAAGATTTCTTAGAGCATTTAGTCTTATTATTACAAAGATATGCTGTGCCATCCAACACCCAGTGCATGTTATCATTTTTTACTTTGCCTCTTAAGATGGGTCAGAATGAAGAACGGATTGCATCTTCAGATATGTGTAATGTATATATGTATATAATGTACCTTAAGAAAATGTTAAATGTGTACTTACAAAGCAAAGATCCATACAGAACTGTTATTACTATTTCTGACAAAAGTTAACTCTGCAGGTAAGTGACAGAAAACAGACCTTCAGCTTGGATTTTTTCCTCCTCCATAATACCCAACCATCACAAAGATATTTAGTTTTGAGCGTGGGAATATCTCAGTCTTTAAATGCTTTCACTTGATCTTACATTATTGAAGAAAATGAGAATTTTGCCATTGATTTTAATGGGCACAGATGTGCACCAACTGCAGAGAAATAAATTAGCTAAGTTTTCCAGCTAAACCAGAAGTGTCACCTTCCTAATTCTGCCACCACAACAGCTGTCCACTTTGTATATAACAGAAGTAGTAAGATTATAGAAGCTGACTGTTTCTGAAGTGTTGAGATCTGCAAAACTCACTTAGGCTTTTTCCCAGCATGTCATGGCAAAGTTCTTTTTATATGCAGTATGATTTTTGGCACAAGCTCCAAACAAAAAAAAGTATGAATAAAACCAAAAGAATACCAATATTTTGTAACTGGGTACATACATGCACTATGTAATTGAGAATTCATTATATGCTAGTGGTCATAAACCAGCCAAAAATTAGCCTTGCATGTTCTCTAAAGCATGGGTCAATAAAACGTTATGCCACCTTCTCTTCATTATGGTCTCTATTCTGATCCCTTAGGATAGTGCTTTCTACTACCTTGTTCAGGCAATCATCTGAAGATGTTCAACAGAGCTATTTCATTTCAAAGGGACCAATGAATTTAGAGGTAACCCTGACCTTGTTGTTCCATATCTGAGAGAAAAAATATTTAATTTTTGAAGCAAATATAGAAAAATGACATCACTGAGTTGATTTAGAAACAGTTCAATCAACTGCTTTTATTTTTCTCACCTGCCTGTACTGTCTTATCTTAGCTTTATATATTTTGTGTAAAATATTCTTTCATGTAATTAATTGCAAAATCTCAGGATTATTGACTAATTTGTGGTGAATTCATATGAAAAAGAAAGCCAATCTCAGTACTGGTAGAGTAGCAAACAGTATGTGCATTTTGGTTGTCTTTTTAGGTCTTGACTTGAGTGTATTCATTTACATCCATTTTACTACTCAGTATTCCTTCTGTTTTACAGTGCTGACAGCCAATCACAGAATCTGTCCTCCTACTTCTGTCTCCTAATTAGATTAGTTAAATCTCTCTGAAAGACTGGCAATATGCCATACCCTGTGATTTTAATATGAATTCACTGTTGGGTATCCTACTTTATCTTCAGCCCCACTAATCTATGCATATCATCTCTTCATTACACCTTGGGCCATCACCAGAGGTAGCTACTGAAATTTCTTTAAGACTTTCCATCATACCAATGTCATTCTTACTTGTCATTTATTTGAAAATCACCGAACAATTTGATGCCTGAATGCTTCTCAAAACATGAAGTCTTAGACTGCTGATATAATTAACTTTCTATAAACCTCTTCAAACATATCTGCTTTTCTGGAAGTAGCTGTGTTTTAAAGAAGTCCCAAATCTTAAGGGGTGACCCTTCCATGACAGCCAAAGTAGATGTCACTCTACAGTTTTAGATTTTTATTGCCTTTTGTAAAATTTGGGACACACTTCTTTAAAAGTGTAGTATTACTTGAAATATTGCTGTGTTACTTGTAGGAAGACCCACTGATCTGACCTTCCAGGGAACATAAGCTACCAGAATTGTTGTTCCATGTTCATTTAATGTGAAGTTTATTATGAGCTGTATTAGAAACACTTGTATTGGGTTTACATGGCAAGGTTTGGGGGAGGGTGTGTGGGATGTGGCCTCCTTGGGAATAGGCCAGGGGCTGTCCCATGATGGACACAGCTGGTTCTAGCCAGCTCCAATGGACCCATCACAGGGCACAGCTGAGCCCCTCAGTCAAGATGGTGGCACCTCAGGGAAAGCATATTTAAGAAAGGACAGAAAATGCCACACTGACAGAGGATGAGGGAAAACTGGAGTAAGAAACAGCCAAGGTCAGAGAAGAAGGAGGGAGAGGAGGTGCTCCAGGAACTGGAGCAGAGATTTCCCTGCAGCCTGTCAGGAGAGACCATAGTGGAGCAGGTACTTCCCTGCAGTCTGTGGAGAGGACTACAGTGGGCCAGGTATTCCCTTAGAAGAGCCCACAGTGGAGAAGATACTCACCACAGCCTGTGGAAGACTCCATGCAGGAGCAGTTGGATATTTCCTGATGGAAATGTGGCCTGTGGAGAGTCTACACTGGAACAAATTTTTCTTCTGAAGAAACTGCACGCCATGGGGAAAGCCTGCACCGGAGCAGGAGAGACAAACCGCTATGTACTGACCATGCTACTGCCCATCCCTCCCTGTGCTGCTTGGGGTAGGGAGAGGATTTGGGAGTGACAGAGTGAAGTTGAGCCTGGAAGAGGGGAGAGGAAAGGTGGGTTTTTTAATGCTTGTCTTTGTTTCTCACTACCCAAATCTATCTTAATTGGCAATAAATTAAAGTAATTTCATCAGGTTGAGACTGTTTTGCCCACAACAGTAACTGTTAAAGAGAGATCTCTGCCTTCGTCTCAACCCATGAGCATTCTCATCCTATTTTCTCCCACAGTCCTGCTGAACAGGGAGACAGAGAGTGGCTGGGTGGAGATTTTGACTCTTAGCCAAAGTTAAACGTCCACAACTGCTTTTTGGTAACTATGTAATTATTTGAGGCAATTACTACCAGCATTAAAGAGCAGACCCTTGATATGTGATCTATCTCCACTGGCTAATTCCAGATATCTACAATGTAGAAGTCTACATCCTAGTTGGTAATGTTAGGTCTCCTGCAAAAATCTATAAAGAAAAATGACCATATTAAGATGTGCTTTCTCTGATTTATTATAGTTATCTACTTTATGGTAAGATAAATCACACCATCCTTTCCATTGATTAGAAGGAAAGTTTGCAAGCTCCAATTCAGATGAGAGAGATATTATTGGACCCTACTTCCATCAAAATTTGCTGCTTTTTCATCTGATTTCTTACTCAAGTTAGGCTGTTTTACCATAAGGTGTTGTTAAGAAACATAAAGGAATTCTGAATTTTCACAAAGCTCTCCAGATGCAAACTCCAGCAGAGGCTTACACTTCCGGTTTACTAGTATCTGGATGTGGTGGGTTTACTAGTATCTGGATGACCCTGGCTGGATGCTAAGTGCCCCCCACAGCCGCTCTATCACTTCCCTCCTCAACTGGACGGGGGAGAGAAAATATAACTAAAAAGCTCGTGAGTCAAGATAAGGACAGGGAGATCACTCTGCAATTACCGTCATGGGCAAAACAGACTCGACTTGGGGAAAATCAGTTTAATTTATTACCAATCAAAACTGAGTAGGGTAAATGAGAAATAAAGCCAAATCTTAAAACACCTTCCCCCCACTACTCCCGTCTTTTCTGGGCTCAACTTCGCTTCCGATTTTCTCCTTCCTCACCTCCAAGTGGCACAGGGGGATGGGAAATGGGGGTTGTGGTCAGTTCATCACACATCGTCTCTGCTACTCCTTCCTCCTCAGGCGGAAGACTCCTCATACTCTTCCCCTGCGCCAGCGTGGGGTCCCTCCCATGGGAGACAGTCCTCCATGAACTTCTCCAACATGGGGTCCTTCCCATGGGCTGCAGTTCTTCATGAACTGCTCCAGTGTGGGTCTCTTCCACAGGGTGCAGTCCTTCAGGAACAGACTGTTCCAGCATGAGTCCCCCACGGGGTCACAAGTCCTGCCAGCATACCTGATCCAGCATGGGCTCCACAGGTCCTGCCAGGAGCCTGCTCCAGTGTGGACTTCCCACGGGGTCACAGTCTCCTTCAGGCATATCCACCTGCTCTGGCATGGGGTCCTCCATGGGCTGCAGGGGGACAGCCTGCCTCACCATGGTCTTCACCACGGGCTGCAGGGGAATCTCTGCTCTGGCACCTGAAACACCTCCTCCCCCTCCTTCTTCACTGGCCTTGGTGTCTGCATAGTCGTTCCTCTCACATGTTCTTATTCCTGTTTTCTGGCTGCTGTTGCTCAGCAACTTTTTCCCTTTCTAGATATGTTACCACAGAGGTGCTGCCACTGTCACTGATTGGCTCAGCCTTGGCTAGTGGTGGGTTCATCTTGGAGCCGGCTGGCATCGGCTCTGTTGGACATACGGGAAGCTTTTAGCAGCTTCTCACAGAAGCCACCTCTGTAGCCCTTCCCGCTGCCAAAACCTTGCCATGCAAACCTATACACTGGATTTTCTCTACTGTGAGATGCCATAAAAGACTGCTAAATGAAATATGTATGAAGCTGAAAATGCTGACTTACTCTCCGTTTGTGGAAGAAGGATCACATAAGTATTACTGGTGCCTTATGTATCCCATATATCAAAACAGGTCTGGAGTAAAAGGAGGTTAGTGCTTAAACACATTAGATAACATATAATGTGACAGTTCTTCTGACAGCTGTGTTGATCTATGCAGATTTGGCTCATTGCATTATCCCATTAGTTGTATTGGTGGTTATAGGGATATTATAGAGAAAAAATAATCAACAGATTGAAGTAGTTATTTTTAATTTTGAGGAGCTTTCAGATACAGCTCCACAGTTGACTAAACTCTTATGACAGAGGAGGTCATGTTAGGGTAAAACAACTATTGAGTAGGAGGCGATGCATAATATAACATATCCCCAGAGAAATGCAAGAGAAGCAGTCGCATAACGCACATCTGTCCAGGCAGGAGTGTGCATCTGCAGATCCATGAACAACATGAGAGAGTATTCTGTGATTGAAGACACACCTGGAGTCAAATTCATTGTATGTCTGTCATCCTGTAGTTTCTTGAAAGGGCTCTGTCATGGCTTTCAAGGCAGAACTGTAATCAGATGTGCTGTCGTACAGGGCACAAGCCTAGCCCTCACAGATGTTCCCCTGAACTGTCTTCCCTAAGATCTTTTTTGGCAATGCAATAAATCTGTCCCTCCTCTGCTTAGACAACAGCATTGCCATCTAGCAGTATTGGGAAGGTTTCATTGAGGTGGTAGAATTTCACTCCTAGAAATAAATGGTAAAGACGTTATGGCTACCACTTCTTTATGGTAGCTGACACTCTACCATCTAAAATGCTGGACCTCAGGAAATTCTTCTTCAACCAGTCTTTTTCACAACTGAAATGATATTTATGATCTCATTTTTCAGATATATTTTTTCAAGAGCATAATGTAATGCCAGCATTTGCAACCAACCTTTCAACAGGTTACTAAACACAGTGCTCTTAACTGAATATAAAAAATACACTGAACTGAACAAAATTATAAAATATGTCAATCTCCCTTCCTCAAGTCCTTAAAAAATCTGCTACTGCTGCCAAAGTTATTCAGGATTCTCTGCATTATCAAAGAATGTTCTCCTACAGCACATGGAATTACTTTTATTATTGATCTTTTTTCACAGTAATTTACTATGAATGTGAAAATTGGAAGTATCATCTCCTCCTTCCTTATGTGTGCCTTTAAAATGCTTTCATCATTCATCCCAAGGCCAAAGACTGGAATCAACACTTCAGTTATGTCATTATCTGTTTAGAAAGTTTTCCAACTCTTCTAACTTCTCAGAAAATTTGAAGCAAACTTTTTTCCCCTAGCTTCAGTCAGCTCAGTGTCCCAAAGCATTACAAATGACATTGTCACTCTTCTTGAAGCCTTGTACTACAGTTGTATGAACAAACATGGATATGCTGACTGCTCAGCAGTTAGTTCACGTCACAGTTCTTGTCAAAGTTTCCTAATAGATGTTGCATATCTTGAATTATGATTCATAAGGTTCCCACATGGCTAAGAGACTCCCATACTATCTCCATGCCTGTTCCACACTCTGGGAGAAACTGGGGGAGGAAAAGAATGCCTTTTTTTATACTACTTGAATTACTCAAGCTAATTAATCTATTTTTATGTGTCACTTAAAACATAAACCAGACTGAGAACACAATGTTTATAAGCCTCTTATGTGGTTATGGCTAACCTAGTGGTTTCCCATGAAATAAACATGCAAAGGTTTTTTTTTCCCTACTTCAAGGAAAATTTCATCTCAGTTTAAAACGTGCGTGAGGGGAAAAAAAAGAAAAAAAAGAAAAAAAAAAGAAAAAAAGCTTTGCAAAAGAAAGGTTTAGTAGAGAAATACAATTCCTGAAATAAGAAGTAGGCCGAGGTTAAGGGTTTGAAGTTGGAAGTTTAATTCAGCATATTATAACAATAAAGGTTAGAGATGATATAAGTTTATAAACTCACTTCCAAAATTGCAAAGGTTGATCTCACCTTGTGGGTGAAGGCTTAATCTATAAATAACAACAACAACAACAATTATGTATACATATATTCTTTGCAGCATAACAAACTCAAATTATATCAAGTTCAGATCAAAAGACAGCCTGAATGAAATTTAGCTCTAAGCTTAAAATTATTAGTGTTCAATTATTAGTATTTCTCTACAGATAATGGCTGAAATAATCAGAAGTGTAAAAAGTGCACTAGATAGATGTATCCAAGAGCTATGACTGTGATTAAATAATTACTAATAATTAAATTAAGAAAACCCAAACATCAAACTTCACTGAATTCAAATAACTTATAATTTTATCAGTTCAGATGACAGTCTTCTTGAGCTGTACTTTTTGCAGTACAATTAAAATGTCTTCATTTAGCAGTATAATTATTACTGGTGATTAAACCTGCTTGCTTTAGAAAACTGTGTAAGATTGTGACTGGAGCATATGTCTTTACTATTTTGTGTTAATTGAATATAATGAAGCTGACAGAAACTGTAATCATGAAGGAGAAAAAAAAGAAAGAAAAAAGCCAATTTATGATCGACATCATTAATATTAGGAGTTGGAAGTATTTATTTCTGATATACTCTCGGGTTACACTTTTGCTGGCTAGGCTTTTGTCAGAAGATAACAGAGTGCAAAATTCTACATAGTGGCACAAAATTGTAAAATTAGGAACAGAGTAAATAATGTATTCTCTAGAGTCTGTCTGGTCTGTTTTGCCACAGTAAACTTCAAGAGTCACTTACACCTGTCTTCTTATATTTCAGAACTCCTTATTTCCTGCTTTGGACATAAAGAAAAAATACATATGCCTACAGAATTAATTCCAGTTTTCATAGATCTCTATGTCCTTGTGATGTATGACTGAGCTGTGATACTCCTCCTTACTGATATGGCAAATACTAGACAATGCATAGCTAGGCAAACTCCTTTTTCTATATACTGAAAGTCTCAGAAAAAAGGTAAAATAAGTATTTTCTTTACCAGACCCACATTGTGCAGCCCACTTTGTATAGTTCCAAGGCACTATTCAAATAACAAACAGGTTATGTATTAAACCTGGTTAGGATTACAGCTGAGTGAATTCCGTTAGAAAGCTAATTAGCTGACTTATATCCTTAATGTACAATTCCTCTGCTGTACTGTATTTCCAAAAATTATCTGTTACGATGAGTACTGGTGCTACTTAACTTCTGCTTGTAATGAAATATTTAATCATTCAAGAAGTTAAGGAAATTAAGCCACTCTTCTTTATAACATGCTGCTATTTGTGCTTTTGGTCATGAAAACCGAAATATATTTTGGGGGAAAAAAAGTTATTATTTATTAATATTTCAGTGGTGGATAAGGGCTGCATGTGTAAGCCCTTAAGCAGCAGTAAGTAAGTTGAGTTTTTATTCTACATACAGAAGACAGAAAACAGATGAGAAAATGAATACTACATAAATGCAAATAACTGAAAACCACGACAGTGGTGTGTTTCTTACCAAAACACAGTTCTTGCCTTTTGGTTCTTTCTTTTGTGGAAAGTACAGTCATTTGAATGAGCAAGATCAAAGCATGTAGTAAGGCTTTGCTGCTATGTTTAAATGCAGTCTAATAATTTGAGATTGAACAATGATGACAAAAAAGGGACTTGCAGAGAATTTTCTTTTAAGAAATTAAAGTGCTAAAACTTACTCTCAGATGAGAAATTTTAAAGCATGTAAAGATACAAAATCAGAATGACATACATTCTAATCACCTTGTTTCTAAAGAAAACAGGTTAGATGAGCAGCAGTGATTACATTGCTAAATGATGGCTTTTAGACTCTAATGCAGACATCCTAAAAAGTATTTTCTAAACATAAAGATTACTATTGTTATTTGTATAAGAAAAAGCCAGGAATTCTAGCAGAACTCCTCCTCAGAACTATTCCTGACCACATGAAGGATGCCCTGCTCTGTAAGAAAGACAAAGATTTGTGGTCTCAAATTTTTCAAGCTGTATAGCCCTTTGCAAGTTACAATTACAGCAGAAAATAACATTTTAATTGTGGGAAAAGAATGCCTTTTCTTTTGGCCAATACTACAATAGATAAGGAAATATAAAAGTGCCTTGTCATCAATCTTGTTCAGTAGCAGAGGTTTTACATCTTATTGCCTCAATTCCAGGTTTACACAGGACAATCACAATTGTATTGTGTCAGCAATTCTGTGTAAAAGACCCCAACACCTCCAAATCCCTCTCACTATTCATCCCACTTCTTAAGTCACATAGTTCACACTGAACTCAATTTAAATTAGGATACAAGGGTATCACAGTGCAGATGTAGCCTTTAACACCTCTAACTTTATTTCTCCCTTCTAAATTATGAGTTCTTCCACACCCTAACCTGTATATACTAACACCTTCTCTATACTGATATAAACTAAAGTTTCAAAGCGAAACAAGAAGACAAAACCACATGATAAGACAAAACCAGAAACTCCTTGCAGTGTCTTTCCTCTGCCTCCTTGTATGTGCTGTTGTCATGGTCTAACCCCAACCGGCAACTAAGCACCACACACCTGCTTGCTCACTCCTTCCTGGTGGGATGGGGAAGAGAATTAGTGAGAAAACTCATGGGGTGAAATAAAGACAGTTTAATAGGTAAAGCAAAAGCCATGCACACAAATAAAGCAAAACAAGGAATTCATTCACTACTTCCCATCGGCAGGCAGGTGTTCAGCCATCTCCAGGAAAGCAGGGCTCCATCACACATAACGGTTATTTGGGAAGACAAACACCATCACTCGGAACATGCCCCCCTTCCTTTTTCTTCCCCCAGCTTTATATGCTGAGCATGGCATCATATGGTATGGAATAACCTTTTGGTCAGTTGGGGTCAGCTGTCCCAGCTGTGTCCCCTCCCAACTTCTTGTGCACCCCCAGCCTACCTGCTGGTGGGGTGGTGTGAGAAGCAGAAAAGGCCCTGAGTCTGTGTAAGCACTGCTCAGCAGTAACAAAAACATCCCTATATTATTAATACTGTTTTCAGCATAAATCCAAAACATAGGCCCATACTAGCTACTGTGAAGAAAATTAACTCTATCCCAGCCAAAACCAGCACAGCTGCCTGCAGACTAGCTAGATATGTAGAGTAGGTGCTCTTGTATTCATGACCAAACTTCACTGCCAGCTTAACAGTTTTGTCTTTAACCTTTCTCTGGGCTTGAGTGGTCTGGTCTCAGTTAGAATTCATGATTTTGCAGACAGTGATGGAAATATTTAGACACCTGGCTGCGTCACAGCAGTGTCTGAATGTAAGCTAGATATCTAAATGGGGCCTGTCCGTAAGCGAGATAGACACTCAGACATTTAAATCAGATGACTCCTACATAAAGACATCATATGAATCTTAATTTTTTTTTTGAGGTATGAGAAAGAAGATGTTGAGCAAGACAGCTAACAGTCCTATTTGCAGTTCTGAATGTCTCAGTTTGAGTAGGCACATTCCACTGAAAATTCACCATCTATTTGCTGCTAGGAAAACATGAGCATTGAAGATCATAGTAAAGGTATTGTTAGGAGAACAGGAGCCCCAAGGAAGTAAATTCATGAACCGCCAACTTAGACTTCCTTTATTTTCACACCAGAACTGAAGTACTTAAGAATTCTTTTTAAAACTTCATAATCAAATGACTCTTTAAACTTGAAAGATTCAATTTATTTTCTGGTAAATATTAGAGGACTTTTTCTCTAAGTGCGCAACCTCTTAATAAGCCTATAAATACTAGAATGAAAGAAGGAACAGAGGTCAAAGTACCACTTGAATGCTAAATTGCATGTATTCCTGAGACGCTGAGTTTGAGTTTCTAAAAAGTTTTCACTGGAAGAGTTGATAGAGATATATGCTTACAGGAGTTTCTTCATGTCCTCATGGCAGTGATTAAGTGAATAACTGATTTTTTGGTTCATCCACTCTGTCAAAGAAAAGAAATCAAATTAAAAAGTAGACTGAATTAGCCCAACACTAAAAAACCAACCCCCCAAAAGAAAGACAGAAACAAAAAACCCCACAAGAAATCCTCTCTGCTATTTTGATGCTTTTCCAAGTCTGACGTTTTAAGAAATTTATCTCAATTAATGAATAATTCAAATTGTTTGCAAGTGCACTTTTTTTTGAAAATAAACATCTGTTGAATAAAGGAGGCAAACTTTTTTTTTTTGTTTGAATGCAACTGTGACTGCCTTCAAGACTGAAATCAGGATGAATTGTAGTAGTTCTATAGTTCAAACCTGGCAGTTGTCCATAGAATTAGCTGACATTTCTTGAAGTTATTCGTGATATAAAATAGCAGAATGTGAATATATTTGGACACAGCTAGACCTTTGTGATTTTGTTGTCCATCAGTCTGTGATGGAGTAAATCAACTAGCAGTTATAGTACTTCTATTTAATAGCAAAAATACCCAGACTTATCCTAAAGAGAGGAAACTCCTCAAAGGTTTTAAACTCTTAAGCAATGTCTTAAAATGATAGCCCCTGTCAGGACTAATGAGAAATTTTGCTTAGGTAAAGAAAGTTCTGGAATCAGATATCATACCATTCTAAGTATGAAAAAGGTAGTATAGAATTGAGTCATCATACTGTAAAAAGGTACAGGTGATAGAGTTTGCTCCATCAAATTAATAAACTCAACTCTATTGCTAGCTGCTATTAATACAAGAGCACTTTTTCTTCATGGGAAAAATGAATATTAATTATTTCAAAGACTGTATATCGATGAAGATCTACTGATGAACAGGGTGCCATTTACATGGGATCAGCTTTAAAAAAGAATCATGTGAGCTGTAGCTGTAGATAATGACAATTTATATAATCTTGCTATATAGAGATGCTCTATTATAAAGAATAATACACTTTTTCATGTGCTAAACTCCACCTGTTGCCCATTCCCTCAAGCTCACATGGCTAAACTTTTGGAACTGGAGACTGAAAATGTAGACATAGTATTTTACATTTGGTACATTACTGTTCATTAGAGCCTCCTGGAAGCTTCCTTCAGGAACTAGTCATTAATGCCAAATTAGTTGTATTAATCTCTGGTTTCTTATATTGCAGTGTAGGTGTTTGCAACTGCAGGAAGTGGAATTTGAATTTCTAGAATTCAGCCTGGGAAAGAGTGAGTAAGTGAATGTGTCCCAAGAACCGATATTTGGATTTTCAGTCACTATACTAATTATCATTTTAAAATCTGGACTGAATTCCAGTGCTGTGGCAAGTCTAATCTAGAAAAAGAAAAGGGGACACAAGGAAGAAGACAAATAAGGTGATTATGATACAACTGAGTGAACATTACAAAGGATTTAATGAGGGAGGTGATTTAAATGGCAAGGGATAGAGGGGTGCTAGGTTGCTTGAATATTCTGAAATGCTGAAGTAGAATTAAGCAGCAGAAAGCTGTGTTGTTTTGGGTTTTGCTTTTTTTTTAAATACATCCGGAGTTTCAGGTGACAGATTGCAAGCTTGAAGATATTGTAAATATTCAGTGATATGACTGACAGGGAATGTATTAAAAAGGGCGGCTGCTGGAGAAGAGGCAGCCACACAAACTGGATGATGTCCTGACATGTGACGGTTTCCAGCACAGTTTTTGTGCCATATGAAAAGTGTTCTCCAAAGAGCTGGAGCTGAAAGCAGGCTTAGCAGAATGTGTCTCCTAAAGAAACTGAGGAATGGAATATAGTCTTTGTTGTGGCAAGAGAACAATGTTTTTCCCTGTCCCTTAACTTTCATAATGTACTAAGTCTATGGGGTCCTAAATTAATTTATGAGTCTAACTAGGATGTTGGAGATCTGTGGCAGATGCACCTGGCAAATACCAGGCCTTTGTTACTTTTTGTGCCCTTACTTTTCGCGCCCTTACTGCTCTATTGTGGCCGTTGTCCCATACACAGTCATCAGTAGATAGAGCCCTCGGCCAATAGGAAGTGACATGACCATATATCACCACAGGTCAGATTTAACTAGGGAATCAATGGAGTCCTGCTGGAGGGCAAATTGAGTCGGTCCTCCTCGGAGCAGCAGGTCTGCAGTCAGCGACTCTCCCCTTGAGTTGGGACACCGCCCAATGTAACTCCTCGAGGCTGAGAGCCCTCACCTTGTTAGGTGAGTGATTGCACATTTTGAGTCATCATTCTGAAGCTTAAGAATTTGTAAGTCGGCTGTGCAGTATTAAATTCCCATTGTCATCCTGAACCTTGTGGTTTACTAATGTTCATCGGAGTACCAAACATTTTTGATTAGAATAAATATTATTTACGGTTACATTGCTTACTTAATTTGACTTTGTGTACCTCCATGACAAGATGTAATGGTAGTTACAGAGAACTATTTTTTCTGGGTATATAATTTTTGGTATAGAATTTGGTTGCCCAGTAAATATTATCGATTCCCAGATGCATTAAATAAAGATCTAGTTATAAAACATCTTTTGTATCTCATCTGGTATCATATAACCGAGAGAAAAGCATGATTGCATTATTTTACCGTTAAGTAGCTTTGTTTTGTACTTTTAGGAATAAAATTGTGTTGCAAGACTATCTTACTAATGTGATTTAAAGAGAGATTGTTTGACACAAGAAAAAATAAAGTGAATTTTATTGTCAAAGAGAAAAGGGCAACTTGGGAGGGGGAAACATAACACTGTAAGTATAATTTTACAAGTTCTATTAAAGAGAAAATGAAAAAATTCTGAAAGATGAATGATGTCTGGAAAAATTCAAAAGGCATTTTTCAAGCACAAAAGTAGCCATGTACAACTTCAGAAAGTTCTAAAGTTCTTTCTTTTAGAAAATAAACAGAAAATTATTTCCCCTTCTTCTGATTAACTATGGAAAACAGAATCTTTTTTTGTATGGATGGAAAACTCATAATGCATTTTTTCTGCAGTGAGTGAAACTAAATTCAAACCTCATTACAACACCCACCACCAATACACATTAGTGATGTCATTTATATGTGAGAATTTCAGGAAATATGAGTTCTGGAAGTACGATGATGGTGATGTATTCAACTTTGCTCTGATATAACCTGATACACACTGGACTATATCTTGCAATGGCAAGTAATCAAAGTGGCAGTCCTTGATGAAAAATGCAATGTGTCAATCTCAAGACATCTGTCAGCCAACGAGCAATACAAAAATGTGGGCCTTATTTTGATTAGTCTGCTAACTCCTTGTCATGGTGGTGATAGTGACCTTTCTGCTAAGGCTGGTAAAATTATAACACATTAGGCCACATTATCCTCAGATGTCACAAACATTTTTTTGTTGTTTTTATTTATTTCCAATACAGTTTTTAGAGACACATACGGCATTAGAATAAAGCAGAAACCTTTCATGTGACTCAAATCATGGGTTACAGCAGTTTACAAGTATATCCATTACAGTTTTCACCCTTGGTCCCTTTAGACCAGGTTATAGAGTTTAACATTGTGTTGAACTCCTCCCCTTGCCCCTGCTCCAGCATGGACTAACCCATAAGCCACAGTCTCTTCAGGGGTGTGCCTGCTTGTATCACAGACTTATCCACAGTCACAGATATTTTGAGGTGTACCTGTTGTGGCATGGGCTTATCCATGGCCATAGTCTCTTCAGGGGTGCACATGCTACAGCGTGGACTTATCCGTGGCCACAGAGGCTTTGAGGTATACCTGCTCTGGCGTGAGCTTATCCACGGCCACAGATGCTTCAGGGTGTACCTGCTCCCATGTGGACTTATCTGCAGGTCACAGACCCTTCGACCTGTGTTCACACTGGAGTTCCAGCCTGTCCAGTATAGCAGCACAGGAGTAGCAGCAATGCCTTGGCCATCTGCCAGCCCAGGTGCCTGGCAATTGCTGTTATCAAAATGTTTGCAGGCATAGCAGAGTACGATAATAGGTGGTACAGCAAGCACTAAAAGCAAAAAGCAGCCACTAACAAGCACTAGACTCTAATATACAGTAAGGAAAGCAAGCCCCATGGCAAGCACAGGAGTCTGTCAATTAGTAAGTAAACAGCTATAACAGCTATAAATTCCATCTAGCACACTAGCATCTAGTCAAATCCGTCATTTTCTTGAACTCTTCAAAGCCCGTGTTGGGCTCCACAAAGGACCATTGTGGCTTAACCATGGCAAGCAGCTAAACACCACACAGCTAAGCTGCTTACTCACTCCCACACAGTGAGACGGGGGAGAGAATTAGAAGGGTGAAAGCAAGAACACTCGTGAGCTGAGATAAAGACAGTTTAATAGGTAAAGCAAAACTGCATGTGCAAGCAAAGCAAAACAAGGTATTCATTCAGTACTTTCCACCTGCAGGCAGGTGTTCAGCCATCTTCAGGAAAGTGGGGCTCCATCCCGCATAACAGTTACTTGGGAAGACAAATGCCATAACTCCCCCCCTTCCTCCTTATTTCCTCAGCTTTTATTGCTGAGCATGACATCATATGGTATGGGATATCCCATTGGTCAGTTGGGGTCAGCTGTCCCAGCTGTGTCCCCTCCCAGCTTCTTGGGCACCCCCAGCCTACTCACTGGTGGGGCAGCGTGAGAAACAAAGAAGGCCTTGAGGCTGTTCAGCAATAACTAAAACATGGGTGTGTTATCAACACTTTTCATCTTAATTCCAGAACATAGCACGGTACAAGTTACTGCAAAGAAAATTAACTCTGTCCCAGCCAAAACCAGTGCAAGCATGTAAACCCTTCTTTTCCTTATTTCAGACTTTATTTGGTGTATTTTCAAATTTCCTAAAAGTTTATTCTGACTGTTACTATAGCCAGATAGTATATTATATTCTATATATATATATATATATATATAATATATATATTCACCCAGTTCATTAAGCGGTTGATTCTGCTGTATCAGCCTTTTTAAATGTGCATTCATCTAGCTCATACTTTCTCAGCTTAAATGACAATACTGTGAAGCTTTACTACACAATGTAGATTGAATCCGTCAGTCTCCCCACATCCACATAGTCAATCATTTATCAGTTTGGTCAAGCATGGTTTGCCCTTGGTAAATCATGCGCACCTTCTTTCATGTGTTTGGAAATAGATTCCAGGAGCACATGCCTTGTGAGTTTATAGGTGAACCTGACTGTCTTATAGTTCCCCAGCTTATTCCTCCTGCCTTTCTTAAAGATAAACATAACATTTGCCTTAAACCATTTGTCAGGAACCTCCCTACAGCAGTTTTGCAATCCTGTTAGCCAGGTCTTTAAGCACTCATGGATGAATTTCATCCAGCCTTATGGATTTGAACACATCAAGCTTCTTCATGCATTCTCTGTCTTCTTGTTCTCCCACTGTTAAGTGTCTCTCTACTTCCCGAACTTTTCTGATATACAGAAGACTGGAACTATTCTTTGACTGTGAAGATCAATCTAAAAAAACCCCATAGAGTACGTTGACCTTTTCTGCATTGTCTGTCACTCATTTGTGTCCCCATCCATTAAAACCTACATGTCTTTCCCAAACTTGCTTTTGTAATTGGCATTCTTACAGAAACCCTTTTTGTTAATGTTACTCTCCCTAGCTAGTTTTAAACTAAGCTGAGCTTAGGCTTTCTTGATTTTGTCCTTAAGTACACAAGCAATGCTTTCATTCTTTTTTTTTTTTTATTGCCTGTCTTTCTTTCTACTTCTTCTATGTCCTGGTTTTGTCTTTTAGCTGATGAAAAAGTTCCCTGCTTAGCTAAGAGGACCTTTGCAAAACCTGCTATTTTCCCTTACAACAGGATGATTTTATTCTCAGCTTTCAACCAATATGCTTCAAAAACCAACTACCATTCAGTGCTTGCCTTTCCAACCACCCTTTGGATCATGAATGCAATCACTTCATGATTGCTCAGTGTTGTCTTTTATGCTTCATTCTCCACCACTTCTTCTGCTTGTGAACAGCAGATCAAGCAGGCATTACCCCTGATTGGTCCTTCTAACAAACAAACGAGGATACTGCTACTAGCATGGCTTAGGAACCTCCTACATACCAACATTATGTTGCCCTCCAAGCAATTGTCAGACTTCTTTTACTTGCTTTTTATAAGGCCTTACCCACTATCTCCTCTTGGTCAGGCTGTCTGTAATAGACTCCTTCCATGATGTGCAGAATACAGCTTGACAGGATACTCTCAACAAACATAACCTCATTTTCATTTTGGAGTCAGTGAGAGAGGTCCTAAATAGAGAGGAAAATTCCCTTTCCAATTCTTCCTTGCCTGTCCTTCATAAGCAGCCTATAGCCCTGGGCTGTACTGTGCCTATGGTGGGCTCTAATCCTATGTACTATCCCACCATTCTCCAGGATTGTCAACCACAGTTACACTAGAGGTACCCATGTTTGTTTTCTGCTGCATAGAGAATCAGTGTTTCATCACAGGACAAAGATTCTGCAAGGATCCTCTGCATATTTCTATGAAATAAATTTTGAGAGGCAAAGATGGAATGTATTGGATTTCACAGATCTAACACTTAGTGAATTCGTACACTTTCTTGTATGATGAACTGCAGTATAGCTTGTAACACTGCAAGCAAAGTATCCATTCTAAGATTTGGACACAAGGTGCGTCTACATACAGTCTTCTAATTTGAAGGGGTGCATTTCTAGGCACACCATACCTTAGAATAAATATAAAAAATGAACATTTCTAACATTCCTTTGTGAACAAAACAACACTTGCATACAATACTCTAAACATCATACAAGATTGTCTTTTTTTTGCAAGTTCTTTTAAACCTACTCAGGATCAAACTTAATTTACTTAAGTATTTAGATATCTAGTATTTAATTGTTTAATCATCATCATTCAACTTTTAAGAAAATAGTTCCACAAATATGGAATATTTAATAGTTAATATTTTTTCAGATAAAAAGTCCAATCATTTCAATGAAAGAAAGAAAAAACAGATGTTTCCATAGAAATAAATTCTAGTGGGTGAATGATTCACTTGAAACAAATAGAAAAACTATATGCACACCCACAAAATAGAAATCAGCATTTTGGTATTACTAAAGTCTAAAACCAAAACTAAACTTCACCTAACAGTATTTGATAGCCATTTCTGTGGCTATTTATGTCAACAAGAGCAAGTCTGTAAGAATTCTTTTGTATGTCTCTACAAGTTTTTAACGTGTTTCTTCATGTAATAATGCATAAGATAGTGACACATTGGCGTATGAAATGAAATGAAGTCAAACACTTTGGCAGAATTTAATAACACTGTTTAATTACCTGAATTTACATCATAAATGAACATTACATTTCTGGATCAGATGTCTTTTGCTATTGGAAACATTCCATATCTTGAGAATCTGCAACTGACAAATATATACAGTTCTTTGCTCAAAAGAAACAACATTTATTAACTGTTCAAAGTATTTCAGAAGATACTCTTTCATTTTGTTCTGTGACCTTTCAGCACCATGTCCAAAAATCAGATTTCTAACTATTTTAATCTCTGTTACATTTCTTCCTATTATCCTGGTAGCCAAATACTGAAGTGTGTATTTTGTAAAGGTTTGTGTTTCAGTCATGTTTACTCTCATTTGAAGTGAAATAAGTGCAAGCAAGGAAGATCCCACGTGCAAGGGAGCTGGAATACATTAAAATTAACAAATATTTTATTTAATATTAATTTTTTAATCAAACAACATGTATTTGAACAAGTAGTATGATGCCTGATATCAGTATGGTTTATTTTTAATAAGTATGTATTTCTGATTTCTGTATATATGTCTGATGACCCACCGATAGGGCAATGGAATGCAGAGNGCCCACCTAGCGTTTCTGCACATTAGTTTCCCATCTGTAAAGGAGCAATAATAGCACATCTTTAGCTTCTAGGTCATTGAGTACATTCATATTAAAATAGCTGATAACATGCTTTTCTGATATAGAATACAGCAACATTAGAAATTTAGATGGAATATATCACATATTTGAAATCTAAGAAGTTCTCAAGATTCATGATTGTTGGAGGGCTAGTGGCATTTTTATTTTTTTTAAGAATGGGTGCAGTAAAGCTTCTGACATTGATGAATGATGTTGAATGAGGTGTAATGTCAATTCTAGATGAGAAGCTGCAATACATTGTGAAGAAACCCTCTGAGAACTATATCATGGTTGAATGTAAGTGCTCTTTGAATGCCCACCTGAATAAAGGTCCATTAAAAGCAATACTTTTTAAAAGAGCCTACAATTATTCACCACAAAGTTACCTCAAAATCTATTTGTGGGTGAAAAGAACACATAATTTATATGGAGCTTACCACTTTTTTTTAATTTATTGACAGCCCAATTAATATTTTAGCAGCATAATGAAAATTCAGCAATTATTGTTAATCCTGTTACAATAGCACTATCATTCATAGTCCTAATTAATATAGAAAAGTCACATTAATAATCAACCCCCTTTGTCTGCTGTTGTGCACTAAAGGCAGATTAGGCCAAGGCAAACTTGAGGAAGCCCTGAGTGCCTGCACTGCCAGGTCTATACAAACCTCATGGCTTTTTACTACCTCATTTTACAAACCTCATTTACTTTTTACATGGCAGAAATCATATTTACTGATCTATAACAAAATCTCTGTGGACCCAGCTTTTATACCTATCCTTGTTTACTTTCTCATGTGTCTGGGCAATCACCTATCCAATTTTAATGTCCACATGCCCATTTTTGCAGATCTATTCAGCTTTCTTTCAGCAGAATTTGCATCTGATGTTTTTATTTATTAATATTAAAGTCAAACCTAGATTAAAAAAAAATGAGAGAAATCTAATTGATTTGAAAGAAAAGAAACTTCTCTTTCTTTGGGGAAGTTGAAAGACAGTAAATTTCAAACAATTCAAAGGAATACAAATAATTTTGTTCTGTAGACAATGAAAGTTGACAGAGAACGTAGCCTGCTTTCCCTTGTGCAATTCAATTAAATCATATTCCTTTATAAGAAACTCTCTGCTAGACTTTTTGTGATGCAGACCATAATGAAAAAAGGACCCAATATTATTTGAGGAAAGTGATTTGACTTAGGGAGACTTAGGGTCTGCATACATTGCCCCAGCTTGCAAAGAAGAATTATTAAACACCAAGCAATTGACCCTGGAAAAGAGGTGTCTTTTCACAGTAAAATCCCTCTCTTTGCTAATGGTAATC
>VYZW01023627.1:0-12527 GCA_013401315.1 Balaeniceps rex
GGTGGGGTGGGGAGAAGTGCAGCAGGGAGAGCGGTGTGTGTGGGGGGAAGAGGTGAGGGGATGGGGAGGTACCAGCCAGGGAAAAGAGAAACAGTGAGGATGGAGCTGGGGGGGAGAGTAGGAGAAAACACAAGAAACATAAGTAAGAATTGAGAGAGGAGGGAAAGTGGGCTGACAGGCCACAAAAAGCCGGGGGGAAGAAAGAGAAGACAGTGCAAAGGAAAAGGAGGAGGAGAAGAAAAAAGGAAAAAAAGGGGCAATTCTCCAAAAGTTGCATGATCACAAAAGCCTTTGCCCTAGCACCACTCGTCACACTTATTGGCAGGGTGCTGTGCGTACCACGGTGGGGCAAGGGGGAGCAGGGAAACCCAGGGGAGGTGTGAAAGCAAGCCCACCCACACCGGGGCACGGCTGCCCCGAAATACAGACACCCCCAGGGGCTGGAGGGTTCACTACCCGCTGAGTTATAGCATGAGAGACCAAATTGGGGCCATTCGGAGTGGGGCTGCAGCCCTCAGTTATCCTGGGGTTTCCCAGTAGCCCTAATCCTGCCCCTCCCCAATTCCCAGATTTTGGGAATTCACTGTGTTTGGGATTTGTTTTGGTTTTCCTTGAAGCCTCCCAACCTCCGGAGCTTTTTCCCATACCCAAACCAGGGTGTTCAAGAGGCAGCGGATCCCATCCCAGCTGAAAGCCCATCCACGAGGCAGCGTTCCTGCCTGCCACCGCAGGCAGCTGCCAGGAGCATCACTCCTACCGACGTCTGCAGGAGCAGCACCAGCCCACCCACCCACAGAGCGCCTTTGCTTTGGTGATTTATCGGGGTCCTGTCACAGGCCCGGGGACCTCTGATTTGCGAGCGCTCTTA
This sequence comes from Balaeniceps rex, assembly GCA_013401315.1. Taxonomy (NCBI): domain Eukaryota; kingdom Metazoa; phylum Chordata; class Aves; order Pelecaniformes; family Balaenicipitidae; genus Balaeniceps; species Balaeniceps rex. The sequence goes on from VYZW01023627.1 coordinate 869, forward strand.
CCCGCGCTGAGATTTACCCGGCAGCAACAGCGGCGCATGCAGCAGCGATACTCACTGATACCATCTCTTAATTATGTTTGCAGAAAACCATTTAATGAATAGAGCTTTAGTGCCCTTCATCTGAAACTTCACACTCAGCAACCTGCCCGGCACTGACCTCAGCACGAGCTAACCGCTATGTCACAGCTTGACTTACATTTAGCAGGTCACCAGGTTTTTAATGCATTACCTTTGCGGGCTTGTACCAGATAAAATCGCTCAGGGTCTGAGCCTGCTCCCACCACGATCAGTGGCATTGACTTCAGCAGGGGCAGACGCGAGGTGGGTCTTTGCAGCTTCGACCCTTTGAATGCCATCAGGCTTCCAGAGATAACGTGCAGCATGGGGGAGGAGGACAGATTAAGAAATAAATATTCTCTTTATTATTTGCTGGATTTATTGCTTGAAATATATACCATGATGTATAATAAGCGAATATCTTCTGATACTACAGCTTGCAAATTCAGCAACTGAAAATAACTAGTGATCCCCCCTTCCCTTTGTACCTCGGAGAGTTTTTTACCCACCAATAAATGCTATTTATTTATTTAATACGAATAAATGCTATTTATTGGTATTAAACAAAGACAGATGATAGCAGGGGAGGCAGAGCAGAGGATGGACTTCTTATTCACCATTGTCATGTTCTCTAGCAACAGCTCCATTTAAATATCTGATTGGCAAAACCCTGCCTCTCGTTATCAGATGCGCTTTGGGACCGCACTTGGCATCGTGGCAGTGTTTTGCTGCTCTGCTGGGACTCGGGGCTTTCCGACTCCTTGAAACATTTCAAAACTCTCAGCTTTGCTCATCTAAGGGCTGGGGGAGGAGGGCAGGAAGGAAGAGAGGGCAGGAGAAGCCTTAAATGAAAGAGGAAGGGCCACCGCTGCCAGCCTCTGTGCCTTCTGCCCTCGGCCGGGCTGGAGGGCAGGCAGGGGGAACGCAGGTGACGCATCCCAGCCGAGGAAGGATGCCGATCCCAGGCAATCCTGGTCCCCGTGCTTCGGGTCTGGATCCTGGTCCCCACACCTCAGGTCTGGATCCTGGTCCCCATGCCTCGCTTGCACCAGGCTGCGACATTCCCCTCATCTCTCGCTCTTTTCCAGGAAAGAGTTTGCATTGTGATTTTCCCCCATGCTGTTGTAGCTAAGAAAAAATAAAAGAAGCAACGTTATTTGCATTTTTAAACCCAGCAAGGAGAAGTCGGGAGTGGGCTTTCCGCCAGTGCAGTCTGGCACTTGCTTTGTTGAGAGCATATAGAATAATTTATAAATAGCATGGTGGTTTTTTTTAAAAAAATATAATTATACTTTTAAAGATCCTGCATTGCTGGGGAGAGGGAGTCTTGAAAAGAGGCTTTAGAAAAAGAGTCTTGCAGAGAGAAAATTTTCTTCAATGACATTCATAAAATCACAGAGGAGGGTTTTCCATCGCAGGAGACAATGCAGGACACCCACAGACAACCATTCCTACACCTCTCTTCCCACCTTCACTCCAGGCAGCTGACTTTTAAAAGACGCCTGGATATTTAGGGGCTCAGTTTGTCACAGGAGGGGATGCTTTAGCAGCATGACCCTCCCTGGCCCCACAAGCAGAGCAGGATGTGCTGAGCCTGGACCACTGGGTGGATCAACATCAAGGGGAGCTGGGAAGATAAATTAATCTCCTCTCCGTCAAAACCAGAAGAAATAATGCCTGAGTCCGGGGGGGCAGGAGCAGCAGTGTGCCCCCGACCTTGGCGTGGCAAAGCTGTTTTTTGCCGCTGGCCAGAGCTGCTCCGCAGAGGCAGCGGGGACATCGCGCCGGGAAATGGCTGCTCTCTGCATCCTCCCCTGCCCTGCCCTGCCCAGCCCAGCCTGGGCAAGTGATTCCTGCTCCCGAGGGAGGAGCTGGAGCTTCACTACCACCGCTTGGAAAGGAAGTGGGGAATAAATAAACAGGGAAGTAAAAGCAGGTCAGGGGTGAGCTTGGCGTGGAACAACGAGGGGATTTAGTAAATCACACCAGGAGATGCTGCCCTGCCTGCCAGGATCAATAGAGCAGCAGCCCTGGGCTTCGGACACCCTCAGCATCCTCTGGCCAGCCCCAAAAGCTCCCATTATCTGCTTCAGTGATACCGGTCTGGAGAAATGCAATCAATATATTGGATTTCCCAGAGACAGTGGTGCAAAATGCATAAATCCTCTGGCAGCTTGAGCTGAAGCTATTGATTTTTCATATATTTTCCCTCCCCACCAGGTACTGGTGGAGGATGAGGGTGTGATTATGAGCATCAGGAGCCAGGGGGGTCTCAGTCCCCAGGGCAGAGGCAGTGCACAGGGTCAGACTGCGAGCAGCGAAGCCTGATCCACTGGGAATTGTTAGGACGTTTATACACCCAGGCAAGCTGCCTGCAGCAGGTTTTTTAAGCCAAGAGGAGCAGTGGTTTTCAGGCAATAATAATGCACTGGATGGGCCTGATTCCAGCAGCAGGGATGTTGGTACCGATACGGGTTCTTCCAAGCGCTGTCCCAGTAGCCATAACCTCCTGCATCTCTTCCGAGTGGGGTAAGATGATGCTTTCATCCCCATTTCAGCGGGAGCCAGGATGAGACTTGCCAGGAGGGGATGTGCCTCCCTCCGCCTTGGCTGCAGGTGGGTCACTTTACCCGCCGGCTGAATTTGATCCATCGGGACTTGAGCCCATCATGGAGGTGGATTTAGGACTCGAGATCCCCAACAGCCAGCCCCATGCTGTGGGAGGGACGGGGATGGGGCAGCCCTGTCCCCAGCTGCCAGCTTATGGACGTGTGTGTCTGTGGGCAGTAACCATGCCCTGCCTGGCTTATTTATCGCCTCCCCTGCACTCTCCGGGGCAGGATTTGGCCTGCACATTGCTCAACCAGTGTCAACATGCCTGATCTTAAAAATCCCAAGGTCGGGCAACAACATACCCCTGGCTGCAAGCCTGCGTGTAGAGGCATGATTGCTACCAAAGCTTGTAGGGATGCAGAAACACGGAGAAGAAAAACAAAACAGCAGCAGTTCCCCTTTGCTGGGAGCCCACCCCGCAGGGGGAGCAGGGGGAGCAGGGCTGCCTCCGCTCGTCGCCTGATGCCCCTGAGCAGGCTGACCTTTCCCAGGCTGACTCACGACCGATATGTGCATGGCAGCGAGCAGGCGGCAGTTCCTTGCTGCTTGCCTGCGTCCCCTCCACTTTGCTTGAGATTGCAGGGTTGTCCTGCCTGGAAACCCAGCTGGGGAATAAGAAAAAAACCCATCTGCCGAGATGGTTTAGGTCAAGGTGCCCCTGCTAGGTTGCTTCCAGCCCCGCTCCTGCGCTGTGAGGTGTGCAGTGTCCCCCACCGACACAGAGGGACAAGCTCCAGGGAGCTGTGCTGGTGGTGGCTGGGCTGGGGACTCGCTGTGCTGTCTTACAACTGGGAGCAGATGGGGAGTTTCACGCCCTTCGCTGGCGTGTAAGTGATTGCTCCTGGATCGTTTCCAGTATATATATATGTGTCTGGTTTAATTTATGCACGCTTGCTTTGTGCGAGAAGACAGCAGCTGACCAGTGGTTAAGAAAACTGAACACCCTGAAAAGGTCTAAAATTAGAGAAGAAACAAGAGCTGCTTCCTCTGAGCCCTGGAGCTGCCTGGGCTGCTTCCAGGAGAGCCCCAGGAAGAGCCTCTGACCTCCCTGCTCCAGCACCGGGACTGCCTGCTGCTAAATCCCCCTCCTTGCCGGCTGCACCTGGGGGGAGTGCAGCGGCCGTCCCCCCCAGCACCTCTCCGCTCTCCACGTCCATGGCATTGCCCCGCCGTGCCCTGGGGCAGGATGGACCCTTATCCCTTCAGGATGTTTTCCAGGGGACAGAGGCTGGTAAAGTGCCAGGTGGCCTTGGGACCATCCCCGTCCTGTTTACCCCAACCTCACTTGCCTCACTAAACACGCTCTCACCTCCCCATCGCCATCCTGGCTGCTGGCCCCTTCCCAGGGGGATAAACCACATGAGGGGGGCGAAAGAAGGGGGGGCAGCACCCTGCCAAACAGCGGGAAGGGAGGTGACCTGGGACAAGGAACAGCGTCCCCGGAGCTGCTGCTGCCGGTTCGCACAGCCAATGCCACCATCATGCCGGAGTCACGGCAGGTCGCAGAGGAAACACGAGATACTGGCACATCTTGGTTTATCGATGCTGCAGGCACCAAGCTGCCACAAGCACAATAAAGCGGCGGGGCGGCGCTGGCAGCGGCACCGTGCCCTTTGCAGGGCACTCAGGATGGGGAAGCTGCCGGGGGGAGCTTGGCACCTCTGCAGGCAATCGCACCCCCTGAACAGTGCCCGGCGGCCCGGGTGGGCTCTGCAAAGTATGCTGGGGAGTGGGGGGCACGGCTCCCACCGCTGCCCTACATAGAAATCAAGCAGTGCTTTGCTTCTGTGGGCCAACCCACGAGTGACCAGCTCCCTCCCTCCCACTGCCCAGGCAGGAGCCCACACTGAACCGCTCTCTCCCTCCTTCTGCTCCAGAGCCAGGCAGATTCAGGGGCACGGGGTAGGGCTGGGGGAACCACCCTTCTCTGTGCCACCCCCACGGTCGATGGGCTGTGGGTGGACAAATGCTGGAGTGGTGCCTTGGTGCTGGTACAAAGATGCTTTATGTTTGGTGAGTGGTCCGCACTGGGAAAGGAGAGTAGACCATATCCCTGTGTGACACCATGCATTGGTGGAACCACACGCTGGAGGACGTGTCACTGCGATTCTCTGCACTAAACCTGTGTCCCTTAACCAGCATGTCTATAATGGCAACAAAAAGCTAAGTGCAGGCGAGGTTGAGGTGTGCGGTAATAGCTATGGCAGAAATCTCCACAGCTGGCTGGACTTTCTGGGAATTTTTGGAAACTCTGCCATAGCTTTGTGGGTTTTTAACAACCTCTGAACTTTATCAAAGTACACAAAAGGCCACAGGCTTCCTATTTGCAAGGGACGCGTGTTTTTTTTCCTAAAAACAACAGTCACCCCTGCCAAACCTGGCTTGACCCTGCCTCTTGGGCTCCAAACCTCGCCGCCGAGCCCTGCATCATGAGCACCCTTAGGGTGGCCAACTCCTGCTGATGCACCCAGTGCTTTGCAGGGGACAGATCTTGTCCACAGCGAGTCCGTTTGGTGATCTCCTGGGACAGCACTAGGTTAGGTTATTTCTCCGTGGAGGGTCTTGCTTGGCCTAGAAGGAATTGTGTGTCTCCAGGTCGCATTCCCTTATGCATCAGGGCTGAGTGTGAACTGTCCGTAGGTGCCGTAACACATGGCTCCAGGTCCTGCAACCTCAGGACAAACATCAGATTGGAAAGAATCATTTAAAGCAAGTGGGGACACGTCCCAAAGGTCCTTGTGCCGCCAGGGCAGAGACTGAGAGGCATCACGGCAGCTGGGTTCCCTGCCTGGCTGCTGGCTGGGGAGCGGCTGGGCTGAGTTTGTGCTGGGGACTCCACATCTGTTCCCAGCCAGATGTTTGGAAAACAACAGCTCTGGTCTCCGACAGCAGCCACGGACTGGACACAGCCTGGCTTTGTCCTCATCATGGAAATTAGTCCCGGTGTTGCAAACCGCACGTATGCAGAAACTCCCCCAGCATTTCTCAGTGCCTCTGACTGATGCCAGATTTGGCAAGGGTTGCCTCTACAGTCTGAGATCTCCATCCTCCACGGTTCCTCTCCAGCTCCAGACGTCATCGTGATTTTATCATACGTCTGGCAGGAATTAGGCTAAAAGCCTTCCCTTGCACACGGAGACCACCAAACAGGCAGGGGCAGGGGCTCTGATGCCCAGGCTCATCACCGGCAGGGTGATGCGGAGGGGACGCCGGGTGTCCCCTTCCTCCGAACCACCCCAGCCTGTCCGGCCAGGACACTCCGTCCTGCAACCCGAGCCCTGCCCGCTCTATTTTACAGCCAAAACAAGCCATAAATCTCCTTCCACAGAGCTGGAAGGTGCAATTGCTTTTCTGCGGTGCAGGTTTTTCTTTGCACGACTTGTAGCATCACGTGAGGGAAATCTGTAAGTAAAAGTCAGGCTGGAGCCATTTATAACGGCAGCGCCGTGATTGTTACTGCTGACAGCTGCAATTACAGGCACTCCCTTCAATCGCTCCTTGCTGGGGGGAAGCGGAGCCAGCACCAGAATGGGGAAGGGGCCGGGAGCAGCTTTTCCAGAGATGCGTCCCCTCTCCAGTGGACCTTGTCACCCACAGGCAGTGCTCAGGGAGGGTCTGGAGGAGGGATGTAGGATGGGGAGTAACCCCCAGTAAGGAAGGTTTGGGGAGGGATGCGGGATGCTCCCCAGTAAGGAGAGCTCATTGAACACATCAGCTGGTGCTCACCTCTGTGGGCAGGATGGGGGATTGCCCTGGAGCTGTGCAGGGCCAGACAGCAGGTCCAAGCGCTCGCCAGGGAGAAATACTGCTGGTGGCCCCAGAAAACCCCAAGGTGGGCTGCAGGTGAGGGCAGCATCCCCGGCGGGTCACTGCCGGGCACATCTTGCCAACACTATGGTCTACATCTCCTGCCTGTGAGACATCACAGTGGCTGGGGGTGCTGCCAGGGGATTTGTGAGCCGGGTACCTGTGCCTGGTGCAACACTGGAGGGATGCAGAGCCAGGTGTGGTGCGAGCAGGGGATGGGTGGGCAGCAGACCTTGCCTGGGGGAGATGGAGACCAAAATGAGGGACGTGTGTGGCCTTGCAGTGACAGGGCAGTGACAAATGGAGCCATTAGTTGCTGTCTGCTGCTGCGCGGAGCTGTAAGACAAGGGGGAGCTGGCAAGAGGCAGGGCAGCATGGAGGTGGCAGCCCTGCAGCAGCCGAACCTCAGTGGGGCTTTCCCGCTGAACACCTCGGCTCTGTCTTCTCAACGCAGTTTCAGGGTTTCGCCTGTCTGAAAGCAAGCTAAATCTCATAATTAGCTTAGGTGAACAAAAAAAACTTAAGAAGTTACTTTATTTGCTGTTTTCAATGAATAACGCCTAGGGTTTTGTTTCAAAACTAAGGGCTCTGCTGCGGTTTTTGCACATGCATGAAAAAAGATGGGAAAGATGGAGCAGGAGGCTGAGTAAAGTGAAACAAAACCAAAGATTTTTGTGCTTGTTTCACACCAGGCAAAACACTCTGGGTCAACCAAACTTAAATTTCTCCTTATGTTTTTCATTTGAATTTAGAAAACAAAATACCATACAAAATTTCATCTGACTGCCCCAAACTGAAAAGACTTCGTGGTGAGATATGTCTCTCCATGGAAAGATCCACTATTTGCACAGCTCTGGCTGCAACCTTTGAACCGCTGGCCAGCCGCAATGTTGCAACCACACTGTTGCTGATACCAGCCCAGCAAGGCTTCAGGCGCGCTTGGGGAGCAGCGCTTGGCAGCTGGCAGAGGAGTTTTTCCATCGGTGTTTAAGAGGTTTAATGATATGCCAGGGAAAGGGGAGATTTATGCAGTTCTGAGGGGGTTTATGCATTCCTTTTCCGTCGGGCTACCGATTTGTATTCACCACGGCGTGGGAATTTATGGAAGTAGGGAATCGATGTTTTATTGATATCTAAAAAACCTATATGATGGATGTGCTAATTAGATGCTTTTCTCCCAGATACCCTTTATTATACACAAACAAATGGCCCCGGTGCTATAATGAATGCAGGTAAAATGTGCAATGGAGCCGAACTCGGCGGAGGTGATGCAAGCAGGGGAGACTTGCTTATGCTGGGGCAGAGACCTCAGCCCTTTGTTTAGCTTCTTCCCTGGACAGTACTGAATTTTGGTTTCCCATTGCCTGTGATTCCATTTCCATTTCATGGAAAACACCTCCCTTGTTAGGGACAGGGGGGCACAGCTCTTGCAGCCACGCTGCAGGCTCCTGGCTACTACGGCATCTATTGGCTCCCAAAAATAGTGAGTGGGGTGTGCATTTGCTCTGTCTTGCTAACAGGAGACACATGCACAGGGTGAAAAATGAGCAGGTTTTTTTCATCTCTCTGATAAAGCAGTGAGCGTGTGGAGTAGAGGGACAGCAGTCGGCGGTCGTCCCCCCTCCTCCCTCTCCCACTGCAGGGGTGAAGGTGAGCCGGGTGCTGTCCCATGTATCATGTGTAGCAATACATGTAAAAAAATCCATATTCTAGATGGAAATCACAGCTCGAGACAGGCACACGCTGCCCCATCCCTGCCTGACGAGCTGGGCACTGCTCCAGCCCGAGCCCCATGCAAGCCCTCCTCCTGCGGGTCCGGGCAGGGAAGGATGGCTCTCCTCAATGCAGGGAGGTGGCTGTGGTCTGGGCTCTGCTTTCTGCATGGGGAACATGGGGTTTGAGGAGTCATCAGAGCAGTGAAAGGACTTTCTCAGTGCAGGACCTGGAATAGATGCAAGCAGTGGTAGCACCATAGAAGAGAAGGCGGGATAAAGCACGGAGCCCAAAGCATCGCACTGGCATGCCACCTGCCAGAAACTCACAGCACGGTTTGGTTTTTCGCATTGAGTACTTGGTGATCTTGGAAACCAGGGGAAAAGCTCTTGGCCATCAGCCTCATGTCCCACCAAGAGGAGGCTTTGGCAGGCAGCTGCCACCCACACAGCTCCAGGCTTCGTCAGTGGGCAAAGCCGGGCCCAGCCTGGGGACCCCAGCTTTGCAAGGGGCTTGGTGGTGCCCCACGGGGATGTTCGGCAAAGGCAAAGGCTTAGCCAGGAGTGAGTCTCCCCTCGGTCCCTCCTGTGGCCTGGGCACGGGAGCTCCCGCACAGGGATGGTTGGAGGCACGATGGAGAGGAGGCTTCTCCCACCGGGGCATGGGCACAGGGGCCAAATCTCCCAAGAAGGATGAGGGAGGCGAAGGAGATGAGAGCAGTGGGATGAGGACACACGCAATGGGTAGCCCGGAGGAGCTCAGGAGACAGGAGAGGACATTTATTAACCGGAAGCTCAGCTCTGCCCACAGTGGTGGTGACGCGTGCTGGGTCAAGGGGGGCTGTGCCATGGGAGAGGAGTGTGCCCGGGCTCCCCCTGCTCCCCATGCCCCTCGCCCTCAGGAGGGCACGCATGTCCCCAACCTGCAGCCTGCTCCTCCTCTGTAGACAGGTGTCTCCCACAGTAAAATGCACAGCCACAAACAAACCAGCTCTTAATTGCCTCTTTCTCCTTTTGTTGTGAAAAAAAAAATGTAATCATAGCTTAGCTCGCAGGGATCCCTTCAGATGTTGCGTCCAGGCTGCCCGGGGTTTGGTGTATGCAGCGGCCTCTGCCCTCTGCAGAGGGACAATGACAGGTCTCTGGGCTGACCAGCAGGATGGATATGATAATTATGCAGGGATATTTTTTCCCTTCTCGGCACTGCTGATCACAGTCTGTTATTGTGCCTCTGTGATCCCAGCACAGGACCTGGGGCTGACCTACACATGCAGCTCGTGCAAGGGCCCTGCACGATTTTCTTTACTGCTCGGTGCCTGTAATGCTTCTGGTTTTGTGCACTCTGCAGCCAGGGGCTCGTAGAATGGGCTGAATTTGGCCCGGCTCATACTGGGATGACTGGGGCTCTCCCAGCCCTGCGCCGCTTCATGTTTGCATGGGGTGGTTGGTGCATCCAGCACAAAGGCATTGGCACTGGCATCCCTCGAGCCCCTGTCCTGCCCTCTTCCAGCCTGCTGGGGACCAGCAACTAAATAAATGTCATCCCGCAGAGCAGGCGCAGCGTGTCTGAGCCAAGCATCCTCATCCTCAGTGTTTCCATGCCAGGCTCCTAAAACCTCCACGTGTGCCTTGCATCAAACCTGCTCCCACGCCTGCCAAAGCGAGGGGGTGGAAGGAAGGATCAGGCCCTCGGTGCAGTCAGTCTTTTAAAAAAAGGCAAGGAAAAAGTGAGATAGATCTAGTAGGAGCTGTAAGTGCTCTAGCAAAGAAACCCAGCAAGGTAGCAAGGCCTCTCTCACCATGGAGACGAGCCGGAGAGCGTGCAGAGGCTGTGCGCTTCAGTTAATTTGCTGCGAGTACTTTTTCCAAGCTATTCAGGGAGGGTTTCATCCTGCCAGCCTGCCCCTGTGCCTGTCCCTTGCTGAATGCCGGCAGGCTCGGACCAGGCGATGCTTCCCCATGGTGAGCGGGGCTGGTCGAGGCGACGCAGCCAGCTGGATGGAGATGATCGACTTCTGGTGGAGAGCAGGGGGGAGGACGAGTTCGCTGTAAATATTGCAGTCTGTTTATGAGGCTAGGTGTTAATCACGCACTGGAGAGGAGTTGTTATTTTTTATTTGTAAGCGGCAGAGCCAAGCTGTTTCTGTCTTTCCCCCCACTCCTGGTTTGAGCTGGGGCTTGATGAAGCCCCCTGCACAGGCAAGGAGCCTGCAGGGGCTGCAGACGCACTCACGGGGCACCCTCCATCTCCTCAGCAGGCAGCCCCAAGCAGAGCGGATGCTTGCAGGCATGCTCCCGGCTCCAGCACAGCAGAGCCCATCTCCGGCTCTGGTACTGAGCAGAGACTGGGGCCACACTGCCCCTCTCGCACGGGCTCGATGCATGGACCCCCTCCTGCTCTGTGCAGGGCCATGGTGTAGCTACGCTCCCATGGCTGGACCCTGACCCCCTTCTTGTACGTACAGCCCAGGGACAGGGACATTGCCATGGCTTGGTGGCCCAGTGGGAGAGTGGTGGTGGCCCTGCAGGTCCATGTCTAGGGGCTCCAGTGATGCTCCAGCTTGCTGCCCTGGCTGTGTTTGGGCTTTTTTCCCCCTAAGTAAAAAACCCCGCACCCAGTGAGGCAGGGAAGTGGCTGTGAAGGGAGTAAGAGAATAAAAGCCAGCTTATTTCCGGCTGTGATGTAAGGTCTCTTTTCCACAGCTCCTGCATTTCCCCCTGCAAGGCCCAGGATGGAAAGACAGGTGCGTGCATTGCTCACAGGCTGCGTGAATGAGTCTGTAGTGTCTGGGACGTGGCCAGGAGACCACAAGCAGCCCTGTGGATGGACCACGTCACGCGTGGGATGCACCTTCATCCTCGTCCTCGCACCCAGTGCTTTGGAGCAAGACAGGGACCTCCAAAACCATAGTGCAAAACCCCGGCTTGCTGCTTGCCCCTCTTCGCCTCAGTGTGCCCACCCGTAAGATGGGGTCACGCTGTGGGGCAGCCCCCCCATGCCACACAGGGGTCAACAGCGTGCCCTGGCCGAGGCGGCTGGTGGCCGGAGGAGGACTGGGTCGGGCAGCTGCCAGGATGGCCAAGGTTTCCCCAGGGGACTCAGGGCTGCCATTTGCTGAGGCCGGGGGTGGAGGAGGGAGATGGACTCGACAGCTGTGCCAGGGAGGGCGGAAACTTTCCGCCCGAAGTAGATACCAGGCTAAATATAAACCGCCTTTGGGATAGTGCTTGGCCGGGACCCCCGGAGCGGCGGGCAGGGCCACCAGCCGGCACCCCGCACCCGCGTCCCCGAAGGATGCTGGGTGCGATCCGGCACCCGCCGTCCCTCCCCGGCCGCCACCGAGGGCCGGGGCTTCCCCCCGCCCCGCCCGGCCCAGAGCCGCGGGCGGCCTGCGAGTGCCCTCCAGCGGCAGCGGGGACGCGGCGGGTCCCCCCCGCCCCGGCCCGGACGCCGTGGGAGCGGTGGCACC
>VYZW01023627.1:12932-51662 GCA_013401315.1 Balaeniceps rex
CCGCGGCCAGCGCCTGGCTGCGGGCGGGGCGGGGGCCGGCCCGGTACCCGACTGGCTGGGCCTGGGGCTCTCGCGGGGCCTGGGCGGCCGCTGCACAAAACGTGGCGACGCCGAGTGGAAAAAGTTGTGTCGGGGGATGTGGGAAGCAGGAGTGCGGGGAGCCTTCTGTCCAGCACAAAGTTCGGTGCCTCTGGCTTCGCCTGTGGTGAAGGTAGACGAAGTCTGATGGGACATCAGCTAAATTCATCGCTAGTTCTGGTTCCTCGCCTTTCCCCTCAGTGTGGACAGGCCTAACACCATGCTGCTCGCCTCTGCGGCGGAGACATCAGTTTGGCTTCAGTGGGCTACATGGTGGATTGCAGTCATGTGCTGGTGTGGAGGATTTGGCCTTTGCTGTTGGCTGTGACAGGTCACTGGTGGGTTGGTGGCCTGTCCAAGTGCCCACTGAGTCTCTGTGGGGTGATTTGTCTGGTGAATAGAGCTGCCTCGCCTGCGTCTGCCAGGGTCCCTGCGTATGCTGGGTGACAAGGTGACCCAGGCGGGCTAGAGAAAGTGATTGAGCGGTTTGTTGCACAGGGCTAGTGCTGGTGGTCACCTCCCCATTAGAGACATCTGCAGTAATAACCCAGGTGTGAGCATTAAATCTTTGGGGTTTTGATGCGACCACACAAAGGACATGCCTGTGCGGGTCTGTCCATGGAGGGCCTTAGAGTGGACTGGGAAACTAAACTGGTTGGTTCGAGGTATAATGTTGAACGTGACTGCTTTTCCCATTCAGTCCCTGTGAACTGAGTGAGTTCTAAGGTGCATCCTATGGGAATACACAATGACTTTTTTGCTGCTCCTGTGGGAGAATTTATGTAAAACAAATGAAAGAAGCACCAATTAAAATACAAAGGACTGTAATAATCATATAAACTGGAGAAACAGAAAAATTGTAAGTATTGTTACACCTGGAAGACTAAAGAGTAAAAGTAGGTGTGTGGCAAGAGATGCTGCTTTGACTTGAAAACTGAACGTGGAACTGAATCCCACCTGTTTGGATTAATAGTTGAAGTTGGGTGTGCACATCTTCCCCGTGGTTCTCCTCCCATATGGAATACCCTTGTCCTACTACTGCCACTTACAAGTGCTTTCATTTTTTAATTCAATATTTAATTATTCTCTAAGCTCTTAGACTGTGGTTTGTGGACATTAATTGTATTAAAAGCAGACTGGTCACGTGAGGGTTTTTTTCAGATTTTTCTAGTGCTTAAACAGGTCTCCAGGTTTCCCTTTCCCTTTTTAAGAAAAAGGAGGGTAGAAGAAAAAGAGTAGGGGAACTTTTAAGATAGCAAGACCATGCCTAGGATGAGATGAAAAGAAAGGGTGGTTTTTCTCTTCTGTAATTTGTCGTTTGTATTCTCAAGAGATTTATTGCAAATAACCTCTTCTTTTTCGCTCTGTTGCAAATGCTTTGTAACTGTCCTAGGTGGAAATGGGAAGGCATTACTTGCGTATCAGCTCGTGATTGACAACAGACTCCAGAGGGTTTCCTGGTGTTAGCTCTGTAAGACCAATAAGGTGTTTAATGTTAAAAATTACTTAAATCAGAAGCTGTTTCACAACAGTTTTGACACAAGTCAGAAAAAGCTGATAATTAACGCTGTGTCAGCACAGATTTTCAGTTGCCTTCAGCTGAGGGGAACAGGGAACTTCTGTCTTCTTCTCCACTGTCCCTCTTGTCCCTGGCCAAGCAGGATGCAACAGCAAGTGCCTTTGTGCTCCTTGGTTTCAGGCTGTGCTTGGCTCCTGGGTTTCTGTGCCTTTGGCTGCCCAGTGCTGTCCAGAAAGGTGCCATCCCTATTACACGGTGCCTGGGAGGGCAGTGCTGGCAGTGGAGATGGGAGAAGTTTTCTAGCACAGCCACTGCAGGATTATGCTCTGCTAACTTTGAGTTTTGCAGCATTTTATGCTTTAAATCAAAACGAGGATGCTTAATGCAAGTTTTCTCTATTTAATTATAGCAGCCATATCAGTATGCATAATGGGCTGCTAATATATTACTCCGGTGGATAGTAGTATTGCTAGCACACAGAAGGTGCTGACTCAGATCTGTCCACTGTCCTTGATTTGGCATCCTTGTCTTTCCTCAGTTTGGTGTTTTATGTCACTAAGGGCTTTGATTTAAGGTACAGCACCATCATAAAAGAGGTGACAGTAACAGCTGAACTCTCTGTTAGAATACTGTATATTATTTATTTCAAACTATTTGGGTATATAGGCTTTTTCCTGGAATTTTATTACCTTTTATTGGAGGCCATTTCAGGATTTTATTACTTTTCTCTCTGATTTTGTTTATGTGTCAGAGTCTTGAAAATAAGGGAATTGCTTAGTTGTCATCTCCAGTGAGGTTTTTAGAAGATGTTGCTGAGTTTATGACTCTCCCCCAGAACGGGAGGAAGAACAGACCAGTCAGCAGGGCTCTGGACTGGGACTGATTTTTTTTTTTTTTTTTTTTTTTTTTTTTTTTTTTAANCTCCCCCTACTTTCTGTGTGGCTTTGGGCAAATCACTTGTCTGTGCCTTGAGTCTGTAGTGGTGAAGTGAAGATAGCGCTTGCCTGTCGTGTTGAGGATGCAAAAAACTGAGGTTCAGAAACTGTAGTAATGGAGACCAATGTAGTGGTCATCATTCAGGGAGGGGAGGGAATGCAGAATTTGCTGGAAATGATCAGACTGAAAAAAACCTGCCCTGCCAGGAGGATGTGCCAGTGCCCAAGTAAATGCTGAGATGTGCAGGCAAGCTGAAAATCCATTGCCCCTTGGCAGAACGGGCCTTATGCTGTCTCTGAGTGTAGGCTCAAGAATATAATCCCATTTTTGCGTGACGTCTTTCAAATATTGTAGAACACGATGCCACGAATCTGCCCTGAACACTGGAGTTTCTGCCTGCAGCTTCCTGTTGCACGGAGCTGTGTGATGGCACTGACTCAGTATTAAAAGAGTCACTCTCTCTGTCTCTCTGGGACATACAGCCCCTTGGTCATCAGGGCCAGGACCCCTTGCCTTCTGTGGTTGATGTTTGCTTATTCTTCCTTATGCCCCACTTTCAGTCAGTTGAGTACAGGGCTTTCCCACGGGTTGGGGCAGGTTAATGGGGCAGAGCTTTGGGCAGGAACAGGCAGGAATTCCTGTCTTGACATAGAAATTCAGCTTACTTGGCCTGTGTACAGTTAGAGCTTAGTCCTGCTGTCCATGGAGTTGAGTTCTGTTCTTGTTACTACTCCATAGGGAGGCTGCAAATATGATTCACCTTACAAGATTTACAACGAGGTAAGAATATTTGGCTGGAACTCCCTGCTGTATAAATGTATTAGTTGAAAAATTAGCAAGGAGCTGTTTTACCACCACCACTGGGGATGGGGGAGTAGAAATCAGTTGTGGAGTAATGTGTAAGGAGAATCGCAAGGTTTCTCAGTCTGGACCAGCAGCTGAAGTTGTGTGGGGATGGTATGCAACACTAGCACATCTCTGAGCATCTGTCTGTCTGAGCACTCTTCTGAATGTTGTGACCTTCAGCTCTCAGGTGAAGGCTTCATCCAAGGTTTCTAAATTTCCATTTTGGCCACAAATGGAGACGTCTACAGACGCTTCCCATTTGGAGCTGCCTGGGTCATCTTTGTACGATTCATGAGTATAATGCCTGCAGGCGACTCTGCATGCAGAAGCAATACTAGGAAAGTATTTAATGCATTCTGGCTGTCGTCTTTTTTTTAATGCAGCTGATGAACTGTAAATGAGGAGAGCTAAGCATCAAGTGACCAGTCAGCCCCCTGGAGACCATCAGTAATTATTTTGTGGACACAGAATGAGAAACTCTGACTTGAAATACTAATACAGGCTCTTGTCTTTCTGCTGGTTATGGAGAAAAACAGGTTTTGAGGCCCTCCTTTTGAGGGAAGTAGCAGGAGGGCAAAATCCTTCACAAAATTCCTTCCCCCCCCAGTATTTGCCATGAATTTGCACTGGCATATTTAGCTAAAACTCCCCTCCCTCAGCTCTCGGGCTTGGGTCCCCTCTAATGTTAGATTCCTGGTTTGTTTCTGATGCATTATGGAGTCTTGCAGCAAAAAGAGGGAAGCCAAAACCTTTATTTTCTTCTTTCCAACAAACCCATTGCAAGCCTTTTTAATATATCTTAAAATAGCAAACAGGGCACAAGTGCACTTTTTTCCCCTCTTAATGGATGAAATTTAACTACTGTTCCTTGATTTGTATTACTATCGATGTTAGTAACAGTCTTTCTGATGCTGGAACGACTTTTGAATGCCAAACCTAAAGAGACGAAACTGCTGTTGTGTTTTCATGATGGTAGTGGAAAATTAATATTAAAACAGATGAGGGTTTTTTTTATCCAACTTGGCTAATTTTTGCAGGTTAGATGTTGAACTAAAGAAATGCCAAGCAGGCATTTTCCATACAGATAATGAATTTGCATTTTATTTCCACGTTTGTTTTGATTTTTAAAACAAGTGGTCCAGTCCACCTCTGAGCACAGGAGAAAGCATTTACAGTACTACGTGAATTGTGACTGATTTATAGGACTTAACTGTTGCTAGCCCTTTCTCCTATTTGTCCATGAAATGCAATATGTTGTTTTAAAGGCCTGCTAAGATGTTCTAATTTGAATGAATTGCTCACTGGGAGACAGTCAGATGTACAGAAAATTAATTTCAGTTACAGTCACTCATATCCTCTAACACTTTAAATGAAAACATAGTGTAACTAATAAATATCTCTCAGCATGGGCATGCTCTCTTTAAAGCCTGATTAATGATTCCATCCTCAGCATAAAATCCCCACCCTGTTAAGGTGAAGAATAGTTAGTTGATTTAAGCACTTCACCTGCCTGAACACTTGAGCATATTTCATAAAACATTTGATGAATGCAGTTTAGTTTTGCTTGGCTAACAAAATGTTCAACCAGCAGCCTTTGCCCACCTCCAGAACATACCTGTGCTCCCTCCCTGGGGTCTGCTTAAATAGCCCATTCGTGCTGGGCTGTGCCCTGTGTTACGGGGATAACTGTTTTCCAGGGGCTGTTGCATTTGGAGCTGTGGTTCTGCTCTGGACTCTGGCTCCTACAGTCTTTCATCATCCCTGTGGGATATATAGCACTTTCATTAAAAAAAAAGTTAAAAAAAAATCGATGTCTTGTGTAAATTCATTCCTTATCACAATGATATTTTTGTTTCAGTTAGATTCATTTTACCAGTGACGCCTGTGTGCAAAGGGCTTTATTTTCTACGAGAAAGGGGTACCGATAACAGCCAGATCTGGTGGGCCCTGACCCGTATTCCCTGGCTCTTCCAGGCAGGGACAGAGGCACATTCACTTATATGTTCTCCTGAGCTGACTTCAACAAAATATCTATGTTACCTAAATCTCAACCTGCTAATTGTTCTGTTCTTGAGGCAATTGTCAGTGCTGGCCTCATTGCAGGAACGTGGTTGTGCCTTTGGAGCCCTGGGCAGGCGTAGCCTCTGTCAGTCCCCTGCATTCCCCTTTGTGGGCGATACAGCTGCTAGACTTCCCTGCAGTGAGAGAAGACGGGCTTTGTATTTGTCTCATCAGTACACCACCCTATGGAAAACTGTCTGAATCCCACTGGCACCAAGTCCATTTTACACTGTCTGTAAGATTTTTTTTCCATATATCTATTCACCAATTCTGGCTTGTTCCCTTGCTTCCTTGTGTTTCTTATTTCTCCCCCCACATTTTAATTTCTGGCTTGCTTCTGACAGACTGGTTCATCTCCTGCACTCAGGCCTTGACTTGTCTCTCGCACAGTGCTTCCCATGCAGCCAGATGCCTCAGAGCAAATTCAGAAGCTGCTTGGCATTCCTTTGCTCTGAGTTTGTCCCCTTGCCTTCCAGAGGACCTTGAAAGTAATTAAGCAAAGTCTGTTTACTTCAGTTTTGTGCAGAAGCAGGTGAATTTCAGCCTTAATGAATAATCATCTCTGTAGAAACCCTAATCAACAGAATTTTTCTTGATACTGGTGGAGGATGAGGCATTTGGCTGGGTAATAAACATAACATTAAGTGAGAAATCACTTGCTGGTTATCCCTGTTGGGTAATGCATGCAAAAGGAATGAGCTGCGTAACAAAATTGCTTCCCTTGCATCACGCAAAGAAAACACAGGGATGCAGAGGTGCTAATAACTGCGAGAGCGCTAAAATGAGGGTAAGATGGTGTTGAGTTGTGTCAGTTCTTTCCCTCAGAAACCTTTCCTCTGGCATAAGAACAAAATTACCCTGAAACCATCAGAACCCAGTATTTCCTTATGTGAGTCTGCTTCCCTTTGCTTTGTTCTAACAGAAGGAAATTTCTTTTCTTTAGGTGAAATTTGGAACCTGTAACACTCCCAAGCCAAGCTTCTTTGATTTTGAGGGAAAGCAGAAATGGTAAGAGGAAATCCTTGTAATTCCTAGCAATTTCTGGCTCTACTTTTTGTTTCATCTTGTCTCATCTGTTGACAGATTATGGACCTAGAGAATGTAAACTCTGAGAGTCTGCCACTGAACTGGCTTTAAAATCCTCTGTTTAATAGGGAAATGTTTGCTGCCATGCCCGATGCAGACATGAAATACCAGACTCCTGTATTTACCTTGTTCATCCAGAATTAGCCTGCATACAACAAAAATTTTGTGAAAATAGCTACAGCTTTACAAACCCCTTGACTTTGTGAACACAAACTATGTTCCAACCTGGATCAGGATCCCCTGAAAGATCCTTTCACAGTGGAGTGCTGCACTGACAGTGGCCATTCGTGGCTTCAGAAAAAAGTTGACCATTTCAAACTGAATGAAAGATGGCTTTGCACCCGCTGAAATATTTAGATGAATCTATTCACTGTGTTCCACTGATGACACTATACAAACACGTTGTGCTCTCTCTGCATGGCTTGCTGATGTTTTGCTCTCTCTCCTAGGGAGGCTTGGAAAGCCCTGGGAGACACCAGCCCTCATCAAGCTATGCAGGAGTATGTTGCTACAGTGAAAAAACTGGACCCCAGTTGGAATCCACAGGTAGGAAGCATGAAAATATTGTTCAGAAAACAAACCAGCATTTGTGTCTTTGCAAAGCTAACAATGTTTCAGCTTCACACAGATTTTAATTGCTGCATGGCAAACTTCATTTTTGAGCAGATTAAAGTCTAAATTCACTTTTAAAACTCTCCTTTTGTTATGACTGAAACATGAAGAACCATCTCTTTCATTCATAATTATCTTCATTACAGTGAGCGTATGCACAGGGTTGGTTTGGCTATAGTGATCTAATTTATTTTGCTTTTATTGGTTCATGCTGTATTTAGCATGTAAAGATACTTTTTATCCTTTTCTCATCTTTCTCTTTTCAACTACTATTTAAATGTTGATCAATACAAAGTAATCTCCATGAAAGTGACATGAACTGAATGATCAATTCTAAAAATGTTTCCTTTTTGTTTCGATGCAGCAAATTACCAAATCTGATTATGATTAGGTACTCCAACATAACAAGTGTATTTGTAAGTCCTGTATGTGTGTGTTATAGGGAGACTGTACTGTCATTTTAATTAATCTGTCTTTCATCTACAAGGTTTATTACTTGATTGAATATTTAAGGATATCTCCCTGTTTATAGACTGATTTTTATACAGTTTTTGAAGGGGATTGCTCTTTAGAAAAAGTATTGCCTTTGATTGGAGATGGAATAGAGATATTTCACTAATAGCAAAATGCTGAAGGCATGGTAATTTCTTTTCACAGTAGGAAATTGATTCTTTTTTGGTCCTGTGCTTTGGAAGCAAAATCTTGTGTGAGCATAAGCCTATGACTCAAAAATTTGATTCTCAGTTGTCTCCCGATGCTGTTCTGGAGACTTAAGAGTAATTGTTTTTTCTTCACTAGTTCACGTTTCATGGCGTTGATCCTGTTTTTACAGCAAAGAAATATTGTCATTTAGAGGAAACCCTTTTTAATGCCGTTGGGGAAAATAGTTTTATATGCTGTGCAGTGCAGTTAGAAAAAACTAGCTGCATGCTGTGTAAATGCTTGTCCAATCTAAAATTCTCTTACAGAAGTAAAATAATTTAAAAATAATCCATGTATGATTCTGAATTAAGAAAGTGGCTAGCAGTGTAAAGTGAAACATACGAATATTCATTAAACAATGAAAAAACAAAACAAACAAACAAAAAAAACCCAAACAAAAAAACCGAACACCCAACACTTTCTTGAATTTTTGTGGGTAGAGTTTCTGTTCATAAAAAGACTTCTCATTCATGGTGACAAGCTTAGCTTTGGGTACTCCCTTTACTTTCTTGCCTCAGAGAAATACTTATTGTCACAGGTGTGACCTGCAGGTTACAAAGCTGTCAGCTAGGAAAGTGGAATAATATGTTAGTTTAAAAAATAAAAAACAAAAGCCATGTAGCAAACAAAGAATGGTTTGCAGCATTGCTCTTCCCCTAAGGTGAGGAATGAAAGTGTGTGAGAACGTGTTTCTTCCCATTGCTGTCCTTGCATAAGTGTGTCCCCAGGACTCAGCAGAAACTGGGCGGTGGGTAATGCTGTTGCTCCAGCATGTTTGCTCATTCATGCGTTGCTCTATCCTCCCTTTTTGACTAGTTGATGCAAGAAGTGTGGGCTTGCAGGAGGGGAGCAATGCTGGAGCTTGAACAGAAGTTTCTGTGAAGATGACAGGGCTGAGTTGTCAGAGTGGCTTAAAGCAATGTGATTTTTCTTTCTTCAGATGCTTTGTTGCAGTGTTTTAATAGCCGTGCTTCTCTTCACTCATGTAACTGTATATATTTCTTAACTTTTTGAAGTCAATGATTTTTTCCCTCTGTGTGGTCTCAGTGCACAGAGCTGTAATGCTGAGGAAAATCCGTAGGGCGTTATCTGGTTTACTGTCCCTGCACCACTGCACAAGCATCGCATTTCTTGTCCTGACTCCTTCCTTTTCCTGTGCCTTGCCCATGACTGAGCTGGAAACCTGTTAAGAGATCTGAGTGCTTTACATTGAAAGAATATGCTCAGGTGCAGAAAGGCCTAGCAGAGGAAGCTACATTAGCAGAGAATGTAATTTAAAAGTTAACATTAAAGTACAGGTGACATTGCTTTCTTTAAAAGAAGTCACCTGTCCTTCCTACTACATCTTCCTTTTAATTCCACTTTTATCCGACCAAAATGCTATCAGGAGTCCTCTCTCTCTGGTCTGTCTCATGCTGCTCTGTACTCTGCCCACCCCCCCAATCCACCTTCTGGAGCCACGAGAGGGAGCTCTGTTCTTTAAAATGATGGAGATGCATGTGTCATGGGATGGAGATAAAATAGCTATTTTAGTCTTCAAATTTCAAATTGGATTTATAGAAAAGATCTGTGGGTACATTACAAGGTGCTTCATCACTGTCATTGTGTCTCCTTTACATGCTCATGTGCTGGGTTCCTTTGAATTTTTCTTACGTTCAGTAGATCATGAATTAAATACTCCTAGTGTTTGGTTAAAAGCAGTATAAAGTGCTTGGTACAAATTTGAAAAGTTCTGCTTTCAGATCATTATGAATCATAAATAGTAATTACAGTACAAGGGTGTTGAATTTCTCATTGTGCAGCTTCATGAATTTTGCTATTGTAAAGCTTTCTCAATATTGCCTACATATTTTCTCAACAGTTCATCTCATCCCTTAAAGTTGTTCTTGTGTGTTATCTTAAATCCTCCTCAGTCTCCTGTTTCATATATTTGCAAAGGGTTTTTAATGTCTTGATCCTTTAGTACTAAATGCAAAATTTAAAACTTAAAAACACCTTATCTTTTTCACAGGTTCATTTTTTCCCAGCAGATTTGCTGCTGTTCTGCAGCTTTCAGGCTGTCAGTGTTTTTCTTAATAAACAGAATGGAACTAAGTGCAGTATTTCTTATGCAGTCCAAACAGATCCACTTTTCCATTCCTTTCTCTTGATTCTTCATTGATTCATTCTTTCATATTGACCTTGCAGTTTCTGTATTAGTACATTTTCAGCATCAGACTGTAACTGCTATAATTTAGTAATCTTTGCTTGTTTTGGATGGGAAAAAAAAAAGTAAAAGCATTCTGATGCAGTAGAAGCACCCTGAATTTGTGTTCAGAAGCAATGAGAACATTAGCAGTTCTCATTGCAGTAGCAGCCAAAATCTGACCTGCTGCTTCCTACTCCTACATGGAGTTTGGAGTACCTGCACTTTATTAGGAGACAACTGAATGTGGTTCAGGAGGTCAGAACTCTACTTTTCCATGCTTGTCTCCATTCTCCTCTTGATGCAGTCTTCCTTCGTCATCTTCTACCTTTTAGCACATCTTTTGTTTTTTGTTCTTTCTTGTGAGTCATTCCTTTCGGCCTGAAGTTCCAGGCAGTGGAAAGGTAATTGCTTGGACCAGCTTGGCTCTATTTGCATATTTCAGAGACATCACCTGTCCTTCAAGTCTATTCACTCTTCCTCCAGAACAGAGAATAATTTATGAAGCAATTCTTTTGTATTCTCTATCCTGAAACAGAAACGTTTCATGCCGTCGACACCTCCGACTGCTTTGGGTCCTTCAGAGAGGTGTATGTGTCCCGGCTGCTTCGCTTCTTGTACGTTCACCTGTCATCTTACTGCTTTACTGGCAGCAAATGGCATGTTGCTTTTGGTGGCTTTTGCTGATGTGTGTGGGAGTTTGGCAATGATATTCATCTGCTCTCCCTGCCAGCCACCTGCAGCTTATTGCCTACGCGTGCTCATCCCCCTGACCCCTCTCTCCTGCTGTGGCTCTGCGGTACCTGCTGTTGTGGTGCTATCCTGCAGTCTCAGCAGTGGGTTTGGTGATTTAGGGAGGTTCACCTTCACAAGCTGGTTGTCTTGCATCTTTATGCAATAGCTTTGTTCTTGTGTACATCACTCTCTCTATTGTATAACCGGGCACTGCTAGTACTCTGTAGTTTTTGAGACAGTCTTAGTGGCTATGTTTCCGTTCCCCCACACACTCTAAAATTCTGATCTCTGTCATGTGTTTGATATCGCAAATCCCCATTGGCTTTAAGCATCCAGATTTTTCAAATCTGAGACTGACATGGGAGTTTGTCCCCAGGCACTGACTATCCGGAAGCAGGAGCGGGACAGCACCTCTCTTGCTCAGCAGCATTGTACACTTCTCTTCAACGGAGTTCATGTCGCAAGGGACGTGGGTGGAGGTGTGTACACAACATTGAAGTGAGGCGGTTAGGAGCTGTTATTGATTGTTTCTTGTAACAAGATGGTTATATGGCACAGCTTAAACAATAAAAAAAAAAAAAAAAAAAAAAAAAAAGCATCCAGATCTGCTCATCAGTTTTAGCCTTCCATTTGCTGATTGCCATTTTGGCATCTCTTGATTCTAAATATTTCCTTTTCCTATTTCTTATATTGCACATTTACCAGTTCCAATCTCAACAGCTTGTCACGCTACTAGCTTCAGTGGCATCCTTCCCCAAACACTTAGAGGCCTTCTTTCTATTTGCTTTGGCTGCTGAAACTCACAGGAGGACTTAATGATTTTCTATTTCTATATTAAAAAAAAAAAAATTGGCATTTTAACTTGTTTGACTCGACTTCACCAATAATGCACTTAGTAAGATTTCTGCTGTGTAATGAGGAAAGTTGCATATTAGGAATCTGAAGAGCAGAGACATGTCTCTAAGGCAAAGCAGAAAGAGAGCTTGAGTTCAAAGAAAGTAGACATTCACCAAACATCTTTTTAGGCTCTTAAAGGTTTGAAATTCCAGTGCTGATGTTTGCAGGGGAGAAAGCTGCCCATGTTTTTTTTCAGCTACTGTTCTGTGCCTTGTTTGAGTAGAGGAGGAGTTAATTTCTCTGTACTCTGGACTAAGTAGTCAATAGGAGTAAAATACTTCTATTTCTGTGTTGGTGTGGGAGCGCCAAGTCGTAGTGTTTGGAGCAGCCAGGAGAAGACCCCTGGGGGATAGACAGTCTCATGAAAAAGAAAACAAACTTCAGAGTGAATAAAATAGCAAATGCACTATTGCTGCAGGCTCAGAGCAGTCCAGTAAGCTGGAAAACCTGTAGGAATAAAGCAAATTGATTTGTCCAGTGGCCAGTGGGTGTTTTTGCAGGAAGTACTGCAGGGGGCAATATTTGATAAGGTGAGTGGCTAGTTACCCTATGCACAGGGCTGGGCTTCACCCCCACTTCTTTCTGTTGAAATAACCTTTCTCTATCACAGTTTAAATGCAACAAGCAAGTTGAAACTAAAATGCGGAAAAGAGAATTTGCAATTTGAGGATACAGTGAAAAGAAGGAGAAACAATTTCCAGATTTGCAGAGGAGCTGAGTTTGTATGTATGTTTTTTGTAGGTTGCACCAGGTGTTACTGAAATATTTTAACGATTGATTTAAATTGATGAGCCTCTTGTATTTCAGTAGGATCTCCAAGGCAACTTAAAATTTCTGTAGTGACTCAAATACAAACTGTGTATCCAATGTCATTAAAACAGGCATTTGGAAATCCAAACCTGAATTTTTCTTGAATTTGGACTCATTGCTCAAATCTGGCCTGTTCATGTCTGGAGCAAGAAGCTTTGCTCTTTTGCAATTGACAGGTTTTATGTTTGGTCAACTTCTAAGAATTACCTTAGTGAATGGTAAATCATACTGTAGTTTTAGGCTGAAATCTGTGGATTTCTTGGTTAGTACTGCAGGCCAATGGAATTTCTTCTGGAAATTAAGAAATGCATTGGAAAAAACTCTGGTCTGTAAACAAAATGAGTGCACCCATCATGTCTTCCTGTTTTGTCTATCAGTCAAACAGATGTCTCCCTTGATAATCTGTCCAAGCAGCTACCGTTTGTGGTTGGGAAAGAGCAGCAGAGTGGTGTGGGCAGGATTACAAGGGGGATGGGAAGAGCAGGAAGGGAAAAGACCTGTTTGGGTCTCCGCCTGTCACAAGCAGCAGTGTTCACATGCCTGCTGTGCAGTTAGTTTGGGTAAATGTCTCAATTTATGGCTTGCTATACTGTGAGGTTGAAAACTTTGAAAATAGTGACTTTACTTCTTCTGTAGCATAAAAGCAATTTAATTGCATCGTGTAAAGTGGGGACTAATCAAATTATGGCTGTGCTCCTTAGAGCTTGCCTTCCTGTGCCGTGCTAATGCAGCACGCTGGGGAGAGGAGCCTCCTGTGTTCCTGCAAGCTACACAGCAGTGCTCCCAGGGTCTTTGCTCTTCACTGCTCCCGTTTCTTTCTGGGTTTGTATAGAATCTTGTGTGTCAGTTCACCCTTAGTGAATTTCATGTCTGACTTTTTGTTTGTTTTTACCCAAATGTTAATAATTGTACTTAAGAATAAAAATTGCAACAAAATGCAGAAAACAAACTGCACTGTTTGCTTATATATTTTGAAAGCTCTTATTACAATGGATAACCACATCAGAAGAAGCAAATCGCTGAGATAATTCATAAACTCTAATCAGGCTCTTCCCCTTTTTTTTTAAAACAAACAAACAAACAAACACCACAAAAAAACTAGCAAGCCTGTGTATTTTTTTTATTCTTTTAACAGAAAAGGAAGCACTAGAAATTAAGAACAAAACCAAAAAACTGATCCATCCCAGGCTTCTGACTTTGGGGCATGTAAGACCACAATGTCCTCTGGGTTTAGACAAACTGCAAAGTTGGGGTGGTGGTGGGTCTTGTTTTGGTTTTTTTTGGTTTTTGGTTGTGGTGTTTTGGGTTTTTTTTTGTGAACCATGTTGGGGTGTGTGATATTTTGGTATATGTCCTGAGAGGGATTAGATCTTAACACAGAGAGTGATTCTTCTGCCCTGCTGCCTTTTGCCAGCTGTGTGAGGGACAGTCTCTAGCATGCAAGCAGAGTTAGTGGTAGATGCAGCCTTCCTGTGGGAGTAATCTGTGCTGTGCATGGCTAACAAAAGCTCACAGTTTGTGTACACCTTACTCATATATGCAAGACTACAGGCAGAGTGACGCACCTTATTTTATCCAAGTTGGAAAAATGGCAGTTTATTAGCCGCACAAGTTAGCCTTGAGTGTTTTGCTTTTGGAGCATGCTTTCAGAATCAATTTTTCCTACTAGCGAGGGGATGTTTTCTTGTTCCTGTTGTGTAAGAGAGTAAAATATCACACTACAAACGTGAACTAAATTTCCCCGTTCTTCTGCAATAAAGGTGGATATTGTTGCATTCTTTGCTTCTCTGTACCTTCTCATACGGAAAGTGTGCTGATGCTTTAAGTACTTGATATAGGTCCTACTCATAAACAAAGCTGTCCATAGGTTATTTGCTACCTTTCTGTCCCTGTCTTTGCACATGTAACTGTTTATCAATTTTATTCTATGCAAGATAGCTCAACTCTAGCACACCAAGTAGGAGGTAGTGTGTTGCCTACCTGCTTTGTTGTATAGACTGTTATGCTCTGAGCAGCAAATCAATTTCAGTTTCCTATTTATACTTATTGTTTTTAAAGCAGCACAGGTTCATGGGCAGTGCAAGTCCTCACTCAGTACTGTGAAGATAACACTGCCATTCCTTGGCTGTTGCTTAAGTGAGGGAGTGGATTAATCAAATAGTATGTATAACTTCTGTTCATAACGATGACAGCATGGATGGGAGTTGGCAGCTGTTTGCCATGAACCTGTGGCCTGAGGATGGAGTTATCAAGAGATGGCCTGAGGATGCTTTGTTCTAGCAAGTAACTCGCATCCCAGGCGTTGGGGTGCTGTGCTGGTAGGGCTGTCAGCCATGGTGGTCTGGGATTTTGCCTGTGGACAAGCTTGATAAATTATAGGGCTTTTTCTGCTTTGCAGCTGCATTTTATTGTAGAGCACAAAACAAAATGCCAGATCCAGAGTGAGATTTTCAGTGTTTTGGAATTGTGGTACTGGCAAGCTGTGCATAAGTGAAAAAGTTAAAATGAACAAGTGTCTCATAGTAGAAATATAAACAGCTGGGACATGTGTTGGCCTCCCACCCCCTGGGAGTCTGTTGGATTGTTCTCTTTGATTTTACATCTCTGCAGAAATTTATGGTCTCAGCTCCTTTTATTTATGACATTGCAATCCTCGTTCAAGCGATTGATTGAAATACAACGGTGCCAAGCTGCAAGCCTGTATTTTAGAAAGGTTGAAGTTTAGAAAGCAAACCAGCAATGCAAACAGTCACGTATTGAAAGCTGCACTGAAATCCTGCACAGAGGTTGCCCATGTTTCTATGTTCCTGAACTTTTTCAAAGTAAAGAATTATTATGACAAGGATTTATACGTCTTCTTTATTTTAAGCTGCCTAGTCTAGCTAAAAAAATACAGTATGTTAAATATGCAATCTTACTAGCCCTGCAGGGGCTAACTTTTGCTTGTAAGGACGTTAGCCCCTGTTTTTCCGGCTCAGATCCAGCAGTGCTGAGGCGCTATGTTGTTAGTGTACTGTGAGCAACGTAATATATTCTCTCACAGCTACTTGAACGTAACAGTAATTGTTTTCTGGAATTGCAAGCAAGAAATTGGGGGACTCGTCATTTTTGGCTACCAGTGGAGTGATTTTGGTTAAACATTTAACTAAAGATGAAATATTTTTCCTTTTGAATATGTCAATGAATTAATTTTCATCATATTGCACTAATTAAAAAAAAATCTTGTACTATCTGGAATGTATTCAGAAAAAAGAATAATTGGAGACGTAGATCAGCCTTGCTGATGCTGAGTGTGCTGCTGCAGCATAGTGATGCATGTGGCATCCTGGCATCGTGATTTCTGGCTTACTGGTGGATTAAGACACTGCATGCTAGCTGGATATACCAGAGGCAACTGAAAAAAGAAAATCAAATAAACATTTATTTTAAAAAACAAACAAACAAAAAAACAGACTCCTGGCATTCAGTGATGACAAGAGGTAACAGAATGAGGCAAGGTACTTTACTGTGTAACTTTCTGTGCA
Organism: Balaeniceps rex; assembly: GCA_013401315.1. NCBI lineage: Eukaryota > Metazoa > Chordata > Aves > Pelecaniformes > Balaenicipitidae > Balaeniceps > Balaeniceps rex. The sequence goes on from VYZW01023627.1 coordinate 28,924, forward strand.
GCAGGGACCTAGTTGCTTTTTTCTTTCCCCCTTAATAGATTTCCAGAAGTAACAGGTTTTGCTGTGTGGCTGTAGTGCACAGGTAGCAGTCCCACAGTACCTGGTTATTCTGTGATCCTGCGGCTGCGGGATTGGAGGCATGGGACACGGCCGAGCTCTGGGATCTTAGAACTTCACTTGAGTGAGTGCTTTCCTAGCTGAGAAAGCATCTCAATGTCAGAGAAGGACCACCAGATCAGGTTTAAGTTGCTGCTGATCCTCTGCTGAAGGTTTTCGCTGCTATGGCTCAGTTGACAGAAAATGGATGGGTGCTGATACTTCCAGGGAGAGCCCAAGATCTTGGCTTAAATTGAGATGGCAAGGTTGAATTTGTTAAGATGTCAGACCACAAGCTGAAGTGGCTGAGATGTAACCAGGTATTGCCCTCTGCCATTTCTGCCTTGAGGTGGCAGTTTCTGGCAAGGCAAGGAAGGGTTATAAATGCCATGTGCAGTTTTCATTTGTTGCAGATTTTAGCAGCAATGCTGCTTCTCCCCAGCAACAAAAATGTGGATAACAAAAGTATTGAAAAGCTTAATTTCATGAAGCAGCTGTGTGAGGCTGGAAGCAGAAAGGAGCAGTGTTGTGGCATGAAAAGTGACTCCACCAGCAATCAAAACTTCCCTGTTAGGCTCATTTCTGTACTGAAACTCTACTGGCTAAAACAAGTTGGAAAATGAAGCTTTCAGTAGTGCTGGGCGACATTACAAAATTGGGGTCTGGGGAGGTTGCAGCATGGGCTGACAGAGGCGAGGTGTTGAACCAAGCAGGGTGCTGTCACGGGCTATAGGGGCAGGGGAGGTAAGCAGGTGGTGAGATGCCGTTAGGAGCTTGGGACAGAGGCAGAAAGTGGAGCAGGCTGAATGTCAGCCTGATGTAACAGGGTGTTTGGAAGGGGAGGAAAACCAAATAGGAAGCTGCAAGGGGAGGTGGGGAGGACCAGGAGGGTAAGAGGTGCTTTCTCTGCTCAGTCACAGCTTCCTGCTGGCCAGGTCGCTTCCCAAGCAGCGGGGAGCCTCCCTGACATCCCTGGACCCCAACATTTTCCTGGGGTGTCCAGAAACCCAGAAGAGCCTGATTTAATGCACCCAAATCCTGTCGACCTGGATAGCAAAGTGAAGTGGTGAGTGAGGGTGGGAGGAGCCGGGACAGTCTCCTCTGCTGGTGGCACAAGATGGGCGTTTCGGAGGTGGGCTTTGGCGTGCTCTGCGGCTCGCTCAGGAGCTTGTGGCACCCTCTCATCAAACTCTTGCTCCTGTTTTGGCCAGCAGCCCACCAGGCTGTGCGAGCAGCTTGACTGTTTTAAATGGGGAAGGGTGCAACCTCTAATTAAAAAAAATCTAAATTTTCAAAGAAAGTTCGGCAACAGCTTCAATTACAATTTTCTGTGTCAGAGGCTGTTAAAAAAAATTCAGGAACTTGGGTGGAAATTACGTGTTTCTCTAACTGTGGAGTATATAATGCCTTGATTTTTTAGGTGTGGAGTTGTAGACATTTACTTGATGGTATTCAGACACAGGAAGGGTTTATGTACCCTGCTGCTTCACATGGCTATATAAAGGCTGGTTTAGAGAGAGACTGTGATAATTAAAAATAGCGTATGCTTTTAGTGAGGAGAAAATAGCTGCAATTGTTTTGTGTGTAACATAAGCTATAGAGTAATTAAGCTGTTTGTTTAGTGAAAATACAGCTTTTTGGGTTGGAAAAGTGTAAGTAGTTATGTTTAGCTTGCTCTTTCCACAAAGTATCAAGGAGGTGTTGAGTGTAATTACTGGAGATTAAGATTCTGTTTGGATGTTAGCTAACACATTGGTTAATGTCTTGTAATGCTATTTGTCTGTTAGAGTGGAAAAAGAGTTAGCCTTTAAAAGAGCATGTATTGTCTAGTACTTAGATATTTTGGCACTATTATACCCAATTACTGCTATTGTAAGAAAAGATGGCACTCCTTAAATGTCTCTAGAGCATCCTGTAAGTATTTTGAGCTGAACTAACTAGCACAAAGGCATGTAAAGGCTCAGACACAGCATCAATGCACAGCACTAAAGGCTGTTCAGCAGGCAGCTGCCTCCAGATCCTGCTGCGTCCTTCTGGCTGAGCCTGCGAAGGGTTACACCATAACTTCAGAAACCTTCTGTTCCTGCTGAGATGCTCTGATCCTTCCCTTGCCTGAGTCTGTGGAGACAGGGACCAATGAAGATCTCTTCATTCTGCCATTTCTCTGTCTGCAGAGCTCATAAATCCACCCTCTGCCTTCCTGACCCAGATCTGTTGGAGGAAACAAATTTCAGTGGCACTGGTCAAGCAGTCTTGGAGCTGTTCCTTTTGTGAATGGCGAAATTATCTTCTGCCACTGCTGTGATGCTGTCTGGTCCGGTGTTGCTCCAGCAAGCAGAGGATGAATACTTCAACAGGCAGGCTGGGGGTGGGGGCTGATGTCCTATCACTGCTTTATATCTCGGAAGTTAGGGTTGCCTTCAGCTTTCAAGCTTCAGAGCACCTGTTTCATCCCAAGCTATGCAGCTGTTCAGTATTTCCAGTTTGGCTCAGAATATGTCTCTTGCCCATACGAATGTCTTTGTATATCTGTATAAATGAATTACAATTACAGTACAAGCTGTGGGTTTTTTAGTATAACTTGGTCCCCTCTGCCTGGGCATTTGTGGATTTTCATATGGGTGATGTGACAGAAGTGTTTGATTGCTTCCAGGACTGACAATACAATGCTCTGTGTTCCCCTTTCGAAAGTGACCGATTTCTGCAGTGTCTCACGCTGGAAGGGTGCAAACAGGCCGCTCGTTTCACCCTTTGATCTGCAGGCATTGGGAGTCTGCAAGTTACTGCTCCACAAATCAAAAACCTACATTAGGTTTTTTGATTGAGCATATTATTTCATTCCATGCATATGTTAAAATGTGTACAGTGAGTCATGAAATCACAGCTACTAGCAAGTAAAAACTTGCTCAAAATCATGTTAAGCATTTTACATTTATTTCCCTCCCCTGACTGTCTTTACTACTAATTTCCAACTGTGATTATGATGCAGTTGTTAATTAACTCATTATAGGTTAAATGAGTAATCTGTGAGGCCTTGTTTTAGATCTCAGCACTGTTTAACTATGCAGCTCAATCACATTAATTATAGTATGTTTGTTTTTATTTTTTTAATATAATCTGGAAAATATTTTCCCTGTCTTAGATCATGTTTATAAGAGGAAATTATGTGATGAGATATTAAAAGAACCAGAAAACTTTTTTTATGTAGCCATTAATGGAATATTAACTAAACTCTCTGCAATATTTAAAACAAAACCAAACAAACCAAACAACCCCCCACCCCACCCCACCCCCGACATTATCCTGCCGAGCATACTGCCATTTTTTTATAGGACAGTTTGCTCAAATTGTACAGATCCTCAGTGGTCTCTTGAAAACGCTCCAGGTGCTGAGTCATGTGCACGCTCTTGCTGAGCTGCTTCTGGGAGCCAAGAAGGATTGTTGAGAGAGGAATATTAAAATAGTCTGTTTATGATGGCCATTAATATGGCTGGTGCGGAGGCTACAGCCTTTCATGAAAGGTGGCTTTGCAGCAGAGTCTAACAGGGAGGCTGCCCTCAGCTGGGGTGTATTTTTATCTTGTTTGGATATAACTGGCCTCTGCTGGTCTGTAAAGAGTGGTGAGAAATGCTGAGCTCATATATTTTAGTGGGGAAGGGAGGATTTTTAATGCTGTTCAAGTGTTTAATACAGCGCCTAATTTTATAGATGGTAAAATTGTTTTTCTTTTAGTAGCATCACCTCTGAAGGGTTAATATTTACCTTCCCTCCCACTGCAGGTAGCATGAAGTTCAGCTGAGCTGCAAAGTCAGAAAGATACAGGTGGAAAATACCTTTGGAAGAGGACATTGTTTGTCCTCATTTCATGCTTCATTAGCCACCCTGCTGGAGGACCCTCCTGCATTGTTATGGGGTCAGGAGCCTCCCAAGGTGTTGGGGGAGAGGGGACATCTCCTTGTCCAAGGGCTCTCATCTTTGGACCACCTGCATTTGGGGTGGAGCGCACCCTCCTCCTCTTGATTCTCCTGGCACTGGCCTTAACTAGTGAAGGAAAAGACGGCAGCAATTATGGCACACACAATTAACGAGCTTCTAATCTCCAGCCTTGCGTGTAATTGCTGCTGTCAAATACAATTAGTGTCTGCCCAAGTTCCCTTCCCAGGGGGATGGCCAGGCCGTGGCACAGAGGGAGAAGAGGGGGGCAAGTGTCTGAAACTTTAGGACAGTTTACATTTTCTTGTTGCCTCCCTAGTAATCCTCACTCCTCAAATTGTGTCCAGAAATGTTAGTCCAGAGCATTAAGGGGACATGGTGGCCAGCAAAGCAAGCCTTGAGGTCTACTGCTGGGTTAACTCTGTGAAGTGTCTTCTGTAAAATTTGTCTCCCGAGACTATACCAGCTTAATTACAATTCAGTCAGCACACTTCAAGGATTTACTCCTACCTTCATGTGAGCCTGACGTGGTTGCAGGATGTCACCTGTCCTGTCATGGCAGCTGAGACTGAAGTTGCTGATCACCTCCCAGGTGTAGTTTGGAGAGTTGGGACATGGGCCAGGGTTTCTTCTGCCCCTGCCAAGCAGACCTCTGTGAACATCCAGTGCTTGCAGCTCCTCCAGGTTTGGTGGCTCAGGACCCCCGGTTGCACCTCAAAGCCCTGCAGGCACCCTGCGAGGCCAAGGCAGATTTTGGTTGCTTCTTTGGTGGCTGCTGAAGGCTGCCACGTTCCTGTCAAGCAGGGTGTTTCACTGTTCTGCTGCTGTGTATGCACCTTTTTGCAAACTGGTACAGAGCAAGGTAATGTGTATCTCTGGCCCCAGTGCTAGGTTCTGCGCAGGGCCGTGCAGGGAAGCCAGGGAGCGTGCCACACAGTCACCTGCGGCTGGAGGAACGGGTGAGCTGTAGGAAGGTGAATTATGCAGAACAAATGCAGATTGGAATCTGCGCTATGTATTTGCTGCTGCGGAAACACTTGACGTTTTGATTGTAGTAATTTTGTTGGGAGTATTTCTTGTCTCTGTCCCATAAAGCTGGATACAGCTGCTACTCTGACTCAAGTTGCATTAGGCTCAGAGGAAGAGAAAAATAATACAGTAAATAGCCTCTGAACATAACCTGAGATAATTTCTTCCATGCACTGTGGTGGCTCAGGTGTGAGATCCCAATGCTTAGCTCTCATTTAAGTTGTCTCACTTTTCTGTTTCCAAGGTGCGTGATGATGAACTTAAGTCTTGACCGTTTTAAGGCATTAGCCAGTGTAACTTTGAAGATCAGTATTTTGATGAGAAGATCTTTTTTGCTAATGGCTTTCTCTTTTTCTTAAATATATATTTACGTGAAGCTACTTAAAGGTTTTGGGTGTGGAGAAAAGCCAGAGTGAGATGTGTAGGAATTTGGGGCAGTGATAGGTGTTCTGTGATAGATGTTCTGTGCAACACAGCCACGTGCCTTGCCAAACAGCTATTGCTGCTGTGTGTGCTGGGTGTCTAGACATGCAAAACTAGCCAGGCAGAGTTCTCATTTTGCTCTGGATAAAGCTGGGATGCCCTCTATTTAACCCATGCCTAGGATCTAGCCCTTCTGTTAACTACAAGTGATGGTATTTTTTTTTTTTAAAGCTTTACTGAAACTTGTGCTATTCCTGCTGTTTTGTAGTATCTTTGAAGGACATCTCTGTACCTTTCCTTCTGACATATTCATGAGTCCCTTGCCCCACATATAAAATAGCTGTGTACCATGTGGTCCAGTTCAATCCCAGGTAATCACCAATGGTAAGTTCACTTGTGTGTCTATAACGAGTGCTGGCACATGAGTTTGAAGTGAGTCATTGGAAGGGCCCTTGGAAGTACCATCTTGTTAAATCTGTTGTAGGCTGTTTTGTGTAGCTTGGAACAAGGCTTGGGCTCAGAGATGAAAAATAATAAAGCCCTGTCCTGTCTTCAGGGATATAGCAAGAGGTTGGCCCACCAAACCAACCCCCAACAGGAAACTACTGCTCTTCCTCTTAGATGATAATTTTCATCGTGTTTTCCAAAAATGCAAGAGAAGAAATGGATTGTGCTGTGATCATGGAGATTTTTAAGACCAAAATAGAAGGTGAACTCAAAACCCTCACAAAAAAAAATGTTTGTCTCTAATTGTTTTTCGTTTCTATAATGCTTAGTATGATAAAGCTATCTTCTCTTTCTCCTTTATTTTTCAATCATGATTAGACTTTAATGTTGTTAAAGCTTATAAGTGAGTTTGAGCTACTGTCTCATTGAAGAGAAGATGGAGCTGAAATTTTCAGTGAGGCATTGGACAGGGTTTTTTAATGTGTCTGTCATTATATGTTAACCTCTGAACTGGGACACGACGTCTGTTTTATGGCTGACAACAATTTAAAAGTATACATCTTGACATCGTGGATAAAGGAAGAAGGGGGAGTGGAGAAAAAAATGAATTAATGATGTTAGCAAATATTAGTCCCTGTATTTCCATTTTGTTCAGAAAGTGGTTGTCAGGCTTTGAGGCCGTCCAGAGCAGCATTGTCAGTGACAGCCAGTCGAGATGTGATTGTACCTTGAATTGAGCCAGTCTTTTATTGACAAATACAGTGCACTGAGGCAGGGATGAGGATGCTCTGCTGTCTGTTCCGGGAGGAGTGCGGCTTTTCTCCTGGCATTCCTGGTGACATTTGAGAAGGATAGTTCTGGGCTTAGCGGAGTTCCCTGCGCCAGTCCATGAGCACATCAGGAGTCAGGGGAGTTGAAAATGTCTCTTAATGAGTACGTATGCTGCATACTGAAGCACATATTTGCTTGTGATTTATGCTAGTTTTGGTCAACCAGATCCACCTACAAAAGTTAACCGTCAAGAGTAATAGTGACTTTGATATCGGCCTTAATTGTACACAAGCAACAAAGAATCAATGGGCAAGAATTAGGGGAAAGCATGAGAAATTCCAGTGCCTCTTAAGGCATCTCTTAAACTTCTTTATCACTTTTCCTGGATCTCTTACGTGCTACTGCCTGTGCTTTGGCACTCCAAGGTTTCTTCCTGTGCTGTCACAAATTTCCCTTTATTCCCACAGTTTTTAACTGGCAGTTTGAGGGCAGCTCCCTCACGCTCATGGAGCCCACGGTAATTTTGTCTTTTCTATGGCATATGTCTTACATGGTCCTGACTGTGGTTAATGCTGCTGTCATCTGTCTCGGATTCAGGTTGCAAATTATGGGAGCCTGGGATCATGTTATTTCTTAGCTATCATTAGTTACATGTGTACCTGCAGTGCTTCTGGACAGCACTGCCAGCAGTGAAAGAAATTGAGCTGGCTTAATTGAGAGCCACATAGTTAATTATTAGTGCCTTTTTTAAAGGAGGAGAGAGAGAATGTGCAGTGTCAGTTTTTAATTTCATTATGTTTTGCAAGCTAATGTGACTTTAAACTCACTGGTCATTATCTGTGTATATGTAGCGTTGCCTTTATCTTTCCAGCCCTAAAAGCCCTTTTCTGCTGTAGAAATGTCAAGAGATGTAAGAAGGAAAGTGCATCTGCACATTACTGATCCCTTCAGCCAGTATGAGCAACAAATAAAAACACTGGTTCCTGTTAGTACAATAGATGTGACGTGGTTTGGAAGGAGCAACTGCTTCTGTCCCACCTCTTTCATTACCCAGTTTGGTACGTCGTGCTCAGATGCTGCGTGCGAGTCCCTGGCAGGCTGGGTAGTATAGATATTGGAAGCAGGCAGATGAGCTCATGGTATAGGCAAGTTGTCAAGGGCGGCTGGAAAGAAACCAGTGTGTATCTGCATCGAGGCAGAGTTAACGTTTTGGGGAAGAAGCGTTCCTCATAGCCTGGACAGATTCCCCTTGGGAAGTCCAGTGGTGATGAATGGTGGAGCCATGATGCTGTCTTTCATGGCTTTGCAGAGTAGGGGCACACATTAAATCCTGAGAGGATAGCCGAGACTCTTCCTGTACATTTTTCATAAACTTGTTCTACATATCGAGGACTGTGATGGAATAAGCTTGGTTCAACATTCATAAATTGAATATTGAGTTACCTATTTCTGTGTGAAAGAGATGAGATAAAAACTACTTGGACAAAGTAACCTGTATATGGATTAAAAGCCAGACAAGTTTTTGCCTGAGCATTTTTGGGAAAGCCTTTATCGCTAAGTCTGCTGATGACTTTATGCGTACTCAATCAGCATGATTAATCTTTGGTAGAAATGCATTGGTTGTGCAAAGAAGGTGAACTTATTCCAAGAAACCTTTTTTACAATTTCTGCTGCTAGAAAGATGAAATGTATTTTCTCAAGTGTTGTTTCTGACTTGGAAAAAAGCGACAACGAAAAACTGTAGTGGGAAGAGAGGAAAGAATATAAATTAAAAATTTTTTGTAGTTTCTGATACTGGTTGAATGCTGTCCCTCAATATCAAAGAAGATAGACTAGTTGTGAGTGTAGAAATAGCTCTTGCATGTACTAGCAGATGATCTGAAATTAATTTTCTTTATAAGTAGTGTGGAAATAATTGATGGACAGTAAGGTTCTCTGCTAAATAATTTTTTAAGAGGGGCATTGCACTGTAAAGACTCTGAAGCCCTTTCCCTTCAGGAAAGGAGAACTTTGTGTCACCTTTTACTCTAAATTAGAGAAAGCCTCCTTGCCATAGAATAGTTTTCAAAGCCAATTTCCTTTCCATTTTTTCTTATAAAGAAGTATGTCTGTGATATCTGCAAATCCAAATATCACGGCTTTGGGCTGGTACAGGAGAGCTGAAAGGTGTAACCGGTTGGCTCAAACTGGGCAGAATGTAAAAGTAAATGTATTATGGGGAAACAGTAAATTGATTTTAAAACAAAAGCAACCTAGGGAGCAGGAAGAAAGACAAATGTAAGCATGTTTTATTTAAAAAACAAATCAACATCTTTCTAGGTAGAATTCTGATGAGGCAGCAATGCTTTTTGATGTAATCAGCAGTGTATTGCAGCTACTGAGAGACTGCTGGAGGTTGGGACGACTTTCCCTTGGCTTCTGATTTTATTCACCCTGAGTGTGATAATCTCTTATCACGGAAAGCCACAGAACTGTCCACTGACAACACCACATTGCAATTATGGGCTGGTTTTATATGGAATTACTGCTGTGAATTGCAAACCAGTTTTGACTCCTTACCTGAAGACCAAGATACTAGATGCCCTAGAAGAGTTAGGGTTTCTGATGCCCTGCACCCCCTAATAGGGTCAGGCTTTCAGACAGCAGGCACTTAGCCCTTTCTGAAAGTCTGGCATCAATGTAAAGTCAACCAATTGAAGATCCCAAGCTGCAGGATGTTTTTTTGAAAAGGTACCCCTGAGGCTCCGAATCGATCAATCATTATTCTAATTGTTCATTTCTATTATAGTGGGAATCATTCGGAATCCTAGAGTTCCTGGGAGTAAATCATTTGGAAATGCTGCCCATTATAAAATTTAATTTTAAATCTATATTAAATAGATTTATAAAGGCAAGCTTTGCAGTCTAGTAACATAACATTATGCTACCTCACAGAGGCTCGGCTTTTGGGTCCTAAGGGGCCATGGTTGGGAGTGCTGCGGAGGCAACGCTTTGGCTTGTGAGCAGGACAGTGAGGCTGCCAAGCCTACCTTTCAGGTGACCCTTCTGGGCCACCTTCAGAGGAGCATTGATCCGATTTGCTGAGAGATCCATCCAGCTGTTCTGGATGGAGTGGGGCCATGGGGTACTGTCTGCCATGCAGATGGGGCTTCCAGAGGGCTGATCTCATCTCTGGGGCAGTGGAAGGGGTGGGAGATGGTGGAGGGGTGGCACAGGCTGGAATGGGATGGGAGCCAGGATGCTGGACCAATCTTTCTTTTTCTTTCAGACAACAGAGAAGAGGGGAAAAGAAAGCAAAACTGCATTTGGAGGCCCAGTTGTCAGCTCGTTATATCAAGAAGAAACAATCAGGTGATTATCTGCGCTGGACTTGAGTTAAAACCAGTATTTTTCTAATGTTATTCTGTTAAGCTTTTCTTTTTTTAATATTGCACAAGTGTGGTGGCAACTACAACAGGATAATAAATGACAGGAAAGAACTTTTCAGGTCCATAATCATTTAAATCAATAACTGCCTGTATCATTGCCAGGTAGTAACCTTTCCCTAGCGCAAGATGTGGGGGAAGGGCAAGGCTTCCCATTTTTCAGTTATATGGCTAAAAAAAGGTAATATTGGATATTTTTAATAGAAAGCTATTCAGACACTACCTTTTTCAAATAGTTATTTCTTTACCAATACATTCATTAAGGATTGTTCAGTGAAGGTTTTAATGTTGGACAATGGCCTTCAGGGAGAGTTTGTACCTTATATCAAATTAATTTTTTCTAGCTTCTGCAGCTAGCATAGCAGAAATGCATTTACTGAACTAGAATGGCTGCTATTTAAAAACTGTCAAGGTGTAAGTAGTAAGTGACATTAGCTACTGAATAAGGACAGCTGGGTTTTCTTGTTTGGTTGGTTTTTTACTGTTCCAGACTACTAATCATGAGTATAATATTAACTCCAATACCTAAATGATTGCCTGGAGGATCTTTCAGAATACAGCATCATATTTTTAGTTAAAACGAACAGCCAGGGAAGACTAAATTTTTGAGCAGTGTTTGCTGTCATGTTGCAGTCACCTATTTATGTGTATGTGATCCCATTTGTTTTATTGAATGTCTTGCATCATTTTAGTCCCAGGAAATTAAAAGATAAACACTGATTTCTCTACGCACAGCCTCCCAAGCTTGCTGGGAACTTTCCCGAAGCGTTAAAATTCTAACACAGCATTTCTTGGACGACTTGTCGCAAACTAATGAAAAATAGATCTTGAGCAGGTGGCTCCAAACCCTTTGCAAGGAGCTCAGGTAGAAATAGATATGGCTGTTCTGTGTAAGCAAATAGGGTGGTGGTTTTGTGCTTGGCAGTAGTGTGGGCACTTCCCTCGGTGTTGCAATCTGCTTTATAGCAAGATGGAACAGTTGGCCAGGAGTAGCCTTCTCCAGCTCGCATGGAGAGCCAACACATCTTTAACTCACCCCTGGACCTTGACCAGAGGTATGACCTTGGTTTAACACGCTGTTGGAGGAATAGCACTTCTGCTAGCCACAAGCTCCTTTTTCTTCCCTGCTCTGTCAACGTAGGTCTCGGCCAACATCCTTGATCTCATACTTTGACCCTGTGGTTTAAATCCTATTCAGGCTCTTCTTTTAGGAGTGGAACATATCAGTGCTGCCTAGTGTTGCGTGCTAAGTATGAGCTATGCTTAGTCCTACAGTGCTTTTAGAGTCTTGGCTATCCCAAGTACTGCCTGTGCCCCTTCTTGGATATGAAATACAGCCCAATATACAGGAAAACAGAGTTTGCTTTGGTTGGCTTGACTAGTCTAAATCTTCTTGTCATAGCTTTGTTTTTACTTCTATGAGAACATGACTTGTGCAGGACTTGAAGATAAGTACAGCTCCAAATACTTTTTTTTTCCAAACATACCATGAGGAACGTATGTGCTGTATGTTTAGTGTAGCATAGCTGTAGTCCTTACAAAATGAGGCTGTAGGCAGAGGTAGGCTCTGACACAGCTGGAATAGGGTGATTCTGCTGAAAGTGAGTTAAATGAAGTCTCCAGACTCTGCTGGCAGACTGGAAACTGATGTGGTCCATTAGTACAGCTTGGCTTGCAGGCATTAGTGTCTTCAGTTGCAAGATACGATGTGAGCAAGTGTTATCATAATCTTACCCACACGCAGGTTATACAGCTTCAACTTTCTTGGTGCAGTTGCCTGTGTATTAGGGCTTTTGTCTACAGTTTATTCTTTTCCTAGAACAGGGAATAAATGTGTGCAAGTACAGGCACATCTCTAATGGTGATAATTATAATGTAAAAGCATAGCCCTAAACAGCAAAATTGCAGTGGTACAAAATCTGCAAGCCCGTGAGCCAAAGAAGGATGGCTCTAGACATTCAGGGCATCCAGGTTATGGAGAGCATGGAGTGAATTGGTTTGACAGTAATACCACTCACCTGAGAAGAGTGACTTTTCTGAGGCTGTGAGTGGTTACTTACAAGAACGTAAGGTTAGCATTCAGTAATACTTCAGTGGATTTGTAAATAGAATGTAGTCTTAAAAAAATAAGGCGTTTTCTGAAGAGGAAGAAAATGAAAATGTTTAAGGGGAAAGAAAACTTAATAGCTTGAGCCAGCATAAACTGAAACACATTGATAGTTACGGGCAGGTCCCATGCTGAAAGTTCAGTGTGCATGTATGTCCTACTTCGAAACCTAAGATCTGAGAAAAGAAACTTTGATGCAGACTATTTTATTGACTCAGTTGTCTATGGTGGGCCTTACTGAAGCTTTACAACAAGCTTGCATAATTTGGAATATGAATCAAACCACTTTAGTTGCTGTTTCCCAGGGCTGTTTACAGGATAAATATCTTCTAGGATAAATATCTTCTAGTTACAGGGTCATATTAAGGAAGGCCGGAATAAGCAAAAAAACCTTATTTTGTGTACTAAAAACTAGAACTCAAGTCCTCATCAGCCCTGGGTTCTGACAGACTGCTGAAAGCAATTTCTCAGCAGGCATTGCTCTGCCAAACAGCCTACCATATGCCCTTTAGGATTCTGCTGATGCAAAGGCAGGAAAAGGCTGTCTAATTTATCTGGAGCCCGGCATCGTCACAACCTTGCCTTGCACCAGGAGATAGACAAGAACGCAATTGCAGAGTTTTGAAGGTTCTCCGAAGCAAGTTCACTTATTTTATTCTTACCATAAGCTTTTGAACAACTTAACAAATTATTAACCTCCTCCAAGCTGCTGCTATGTAATAGGAAGATGAGAGATCTTGGCTTATAGTGTAAAGCACTAGTTTACCATCAGCAGTAAATTGCCAAGCAACGCAGCAATGCTATTGCTTTCAAGCTGAGTGTCTAAAATTATGCATAAATAATGCTTACATTGTGGAATGAAATGCTTGGGTTTTAGGGTGCAAATCTGTAAATGTTGGACAAAGTGGAGTTACCATACCCTACCCTAAAGTCAGGTGGATCTGGAGGAACTGGGATGGTGCCAGGTCTGATTTTGCCTTATCACTAATTATCTCAAATGTTTCTGCTTTGAGAACAAGATAGAAAAATGGTCAGTCTGGCTCACAAAAGTACATTGCACTGATTCCAAATAAATTCAAGAGCATCCATAGAAACAGGTTACACCGATCTAATTAAATCAATTTAGAAAGAGATTCGGTTAAATCAGTGCAATTTGTGTGTTCATAGATCAATCCTCAAATCAGGAGAAGGTCTCTTGAGCTAATGAGGCGCAGCAGTTATTTACTTTGGGGTGCTGGGCACTGGTCATCAATTAGGAGTCATTAATAAACCCTGGCAATACAGAGCTCAAGTACCCCCAGTGACTAATGGGGAGCAGTTGCAGAATGTATTAGCATAGTGCTCTGCCTCTGTGTTTCTCTGCAAATCACTTATCTCACTTTCGGCATTACATAAAAATAATGCGTGCTGGTGACTGATGATGGGACTTGGAAGTTCCCCTGGAAGGAAGGATTTAGAAATTATCTGTGATTTTAGGCTGGGTATAGCGGTGGGTTGTTTTTTACTGTTACATAAAGCTTTATGTCTCTTTTCTGGTCTTATTACCAGAACAAAAGCAGTAGTAGTTGAGCTCTTTTGTGATCAAATAGCTATAATTACAGTTTCACAAACCTGGGAAATGAGCAGTGAGATGAGGTTGACTGATGTGTCACCAGTATAAATCTAATCTAAGACACAAACTGAGGGAGATGCCAAAAATAGTGTAGCGTTGGAAATTCAACTTTAAAGTTATTTTTCAATTTTTTTTTAAAGCGGGGATGAGGGGGAGGCAGTTTATAAGTGTTTCCAGCAAACGAAAGCATTGACTTGGCAGATGGAGAATGTGAAATAATGTTGCCAAGTGTCCATGTCCCTTTCCACTTCCAGTGGAGGAGCCCTTCTGCACTCTGCCGTGGGCTGCTTCCATGCAGCCTCAGCATGCCAGGATGGGAATGACATCCACCGGTCGGCATGGAGGGCCCCCTGAGCTATGCTTTACACTTCTGCCCTCCTGAGGGATGCTGAAGAAGCCACTTTTCTGGTAGAAAACTCCACCCTTTCCTTTAATGCTTGGGAGTGACCCCGGTTGTGAGTGGGGCTCCATTTAGGATTGGGGTGCAGAGCGGGCACCCCTCATATTCGGGAGCCCGCATGATGCTGTGTAATCTATCAGAATTGTATTAATCCCACTAACACAGCCGCCATCTGGCCCCACTGCCGGGCCGGCTCGCAAGAGCCCCCGTGATGGATGGCCTTGGGAATTGATTAGTTGTTGTGCGAGACAAATGAACTGTTTTGGCAGAAAATACCAGAGGTCGCTGCGTGTGGTCAGGCACAAAGGCTGCTGAATTTTAAAAAGCTGCTTCCAGCATCCATTGCAAGGATGCTGCTTCGGAGCAGTGACGGCTTTTGAGACGAGCCCAGCACTCCAGAGCACGGTTGGGGTTTTGTTCTCTCCCTCCAGCCCCACTTTTGGGAACACCGGCTCTGGAAATAAGAGCAAAGCTCTTGTGGGAGCCAGCATCCTTGCCGTGTTGGGAATTATGGGCTCACGCTGGTATTGTGTGTGTGTTTGGGTGGCTGCGCTGCAGATGTCTGTCGCTCGCATAAATGCTGGGCTGTGCAATCCCTGCAGAAGAGCTTTCCCAGTTGTGCGGAGCCCAAGCAGCCTGCGGCGTGCTCAGCCGTGGCGCGTCTCAAACAAAACACCTGCGGGTCCAGGCAGCTGGGGTTTGGGTTTTTTTCAGGTCAGTGTTACTTAGAAATGGATGTTCTTCTGGTGATGTTTAGCAGGCAAGTCTCTGACTTCAAGGTGATTGCCAAGTTTATTGCTTCCCCCCTTTTTATTGTCCCCAGAGCAGTGACCCTTGGGGCTTTGCTTTGTTGTGCAAAGGGGCGGCTTGGCTCAGGCCTGCCTTCCCTTTGGGAGAGAGCATCCTTCGGTGGCGGCTCCTATTTGGGGTTTTCGAGTCTGCTGCCTCCTCTCCGGTGCTGCCGCTAATCTACCAAAGTGTGTGCGGCAGCGTGGCGATGGGTGGGGAATTGGATGACACATGTCTTGCTATGTCCTGACTGCTCTCGGAGGACGGCACGCAAGTGTGCCGGCAAGTGGGCAACACTTCCCCCGGGATGGCCTGCCAGTTCAAAATAAACTTGAGTTATGGATTTATTCAGCTTGTAAAACCTCAGCTGGCATAAATAATTGAGAAAGCAAAGGTTTGTCTGTGGTGCATACCTCAGGGACCCGCTCCTGCCTCCCTCCCTCCCACCACCCTTTCTTATGAAAATGATCCCAGTTGCACTGATAGATAATAACAACACCAAGCAATTAAAAGCTATGGGTGGCTGGAGAGAGGAGAAAAGGTTCAGTTAATGAGCTTTTCCTCTTCCTGTGCCCAGGAGAGCCTCAGAAGTGACGAGGCGATTAAAGCGAAGAGATAATTATAGATTATGTGAAAATGGGTCCCTTGGGGGCCGAGGGCCTTGACATAAACAGTAAGTGTTGCGAGTGTCTCTTGGCTCCCCCCACGCCGCCTGCTCCGCTCCGCCGCACTCCCGCTTGCTCGGCAGCGCTGTGCCAAGCAGGCGGGCGAAGCCACCTGTTAGCGGCACCCAGGGCCACGCTGCAGCGGGTCCGCTGGGGCACGGCTTGGACCAGCCCGGGGAAAAGGGGAGAGGACGCCCAAAGTAGCACCTGATCGCAGCCCTCTGCCCAGAGCTTTGTGCTGGAGGTAACCTGCAAGGGGGGGAGGAAAGGGATGGGGCAAACTTGGAGGATGCTCTCTGCACGAGGGTAGAATATACGAATTTCAAGTCTCTTCTGTGCCCTTTTTCATGGCAGTCTTGGTGGCTGTTTAGAAAGCAAGGAGGTTTACAGCACTCGAGGTAAGAAGGAAGTGAAGCCTGATTAACCGGCAGCAGATCTTTCCCAATGAGCTGTTTAAAAACTGCTGGCTCAACACATGTGTTTTGGACAGCTTATGAAGAAGGCTTGTGAAGCCTTCCAAGCCTGGGAAGAGATGGCTTACTTTAAGTCCTTCCACATCCTTTTATTCGAGGATGGAAAAAGCTGTCCAACCTGCAGGCAACAGATATGCTTCAGCTCGATGTTGAATCAGAGTTAGCATCTCTTACTGGGGATGGGGGAGAGCAGAAGAAAATAGCTTTGGGGGTTGAACATGTGTCAGCAAGGGAGAAGAGAAAGCCTTCTGGCCATCCTCAGGAAATAGTTGTAAACACATTCACTGCCTCTGCTGACAGTCAGGTGGGTGCTGACTTGAAGACTCCTTTTTAGCTCAACAAAAAGAGATGGTGTTTGTATATCACACAATCTGACATGGAAACAAAATTCCATCTGAGCCTTCCTTTTAGCAACAGGTTTTAAGTAATTGTGCGCATCTCTATTAGGTTGAGTTTCATGGTCTTTCCCATCTGAAGATGTCTTGAATGCTGTATTTTTACTTAAGTTGAGATATTTCTGAAAATACTGATAGAAATGCTATGGGGGTGTCCACCCCCCCCCCCAACATTATCTGAGCAATGTCTTTGCAGTGTCACTTTTGTATTTCTGATGTCCTTCTGTCTGGTTTTAGACTGTTTCTACCAGTTTCTGGGCCTTGCTGCTGACTCTTACCAGTTTTACGTGGAGTGCAAATTCCTGCTAGGAACCGGTCTGATAAAAACACTGCATCCTTTTTGTTTTCTTGTAGCTACTACAGTAGAGAGGTTATTCAGTATGTATACATACACAGATGTGAAATAAAGGGGGGGTAGAATTAGTTGCAATGTTTTCAAGCTATGTTTCTTAATTGTCCTGTGTGGTTTTGAATGCAAAGTCAGCAAATAGCAGTAACTTGTCTTTATTCCATTCACACCATTTAAGTGGAGCCTTTTCTCTAGTATTGGTCCCTCCAAAAACCTGGTTTTAACTCCTCTGAGCTCTTTTATTAGTTTCCCTTCCTGGTTTTGGCATGCAACTAGATCAAATTGTTTTAAATGTCTGGAGTGCAGCTTCACGTGACTATTTTGTTTGCAGGTAAAATGTCTTTGTTACAACTGTACGGACTTCCCTCGAGTCTATTCAGGAAAGGGCTCGTTTCTATTTGTTAATATTTATAGAAAAGTTGGAGATAATATATGCTATTTTTTTAAAGGGGTCATCAGGGACAGAGGAATGGTTTAAAGCTTGAGAAATAAATGCAGAGTAGAAAGACGAAATTTCCCAAAACCTTGTCTTCAGGTGGGGAAATTGCTATTCTGGATTAATTCCATTGTGGAGACTTCTGAAAGAAAAGTGGTTTTTTGGAAGGGGGATATATAGAGCATTTGCAGAGGTGGTTATTCCAGAAAAGCTAAATCATATCCAAATAGCTGTGTCAGGTCATTTCCCCCTTACAGACAATAATATCCTCGGGAAAAGACTGTAGAAGTCTTGTCTGGAGGCTGTGGTAGCAAGATTGCCTGGTTTTGCTACATCAATATTAACATGTCCTCTCTCTGCTGGTGCAGACCCTGCAGCACGCTCCCCATGGTGCACAGTTGCTTTATCGCTGCTGTGTACCTTCCACTCTGCTGGTACCTTTGGCACTGCCGTGCGAGGGGCGGCCACAGCTGAGCGGCCCAGGCTCTGCGGCATGCAGAAATGCCAGCACCGAGGCTGACTGGGTGGCATCACTGCCAGGGATGGAGGGCACAGCCTGAGCTCATGGTTGCGACATGGAAAATCATCCAGGAGTAACTGAGGATGGTTGTGGACTTCCCTAGCAAGGAGGGACTGGTCTCTGCTTTGGTGTTATGCAAGAAAGTGATCTGTAATAAATGAAGTACATGTGGCTGTGCAATGGGGAAAAAGCTGCTGGAACTGAGTTACTGTACGGTGTTGTCTGAATAGCAGCTTCACCCAAAAGGCTGCTTTCAGCAGCCAAGGGCGCGTTTGAGAGATTGGACTAACAAGGTAGGACTAGAGGGACTTTCCAGCATATCAAATCAGCCCTTGTTAGTGGGGGCAGCCATGTCTCATAACCTCCATCATGAATCTGTCAAGCTCCATCTCGAGCAATATAAGCTTTTTTGCCTTTTCTAATCCCACCATGAGATTCTTTTTTCCCCAGAATTCAAAGTAATTGCCTCTAAAGCATGCAGTGATCTGTTTCCCAGGAGCTTGTGTAGTGTACAGACAAGACTCCAGCAAATGAGTTCATGAGAGACTGGTTAAGAAACTGGAAGACTTCTGTAATGTTCTAGGCCTATACATGGAGCGTGAAATATTGTGCAGCACCCAGCTCTTTGCTAGAAAGGTGCAAGTCAGCTATGAGGAAGGACTGCATGTGTACAAAGAATAGGGCTGATGTGCAGGAGAATGGTGCTACTAAAAGGAGCAACATAAAAGAGAGGTCAGAGGAAACGACTTCTTTGGAGAAAGCAGCACTTACTGCAGGTGCTGAATATCAGCACTTTTTTCCCACCTTTTACTGGCACTGAGGAAGGAAACGGATGCTTGAGGTCTGAAGAATAGAGTGTAACTTAATAAGCCGTGTGTGTAATAATAAGACTGGAAGTCCAAGTTGTGTCATGGAGCTCTGCCTGTCCTGATGGGAGCAGGGGACATGGTCTTGGTGACATCGGTATTTTCATTTTTGTTGGGACTACAGGTCAAAGAGCATTGCTCTTTCGTTGTAACCCATTGCTTAAATGCAAATAACATTTAGATTTCACTTTTCCTTGCTCTGACGTTCTTCAGCCTGCGAGGTTCAAGAGCAGTGCAGGTGAATGGGAGGAGTACCGTTGCCTTTTAGCACCAGGGAATCAGTTCTCCTTGAACCGCCCGGTGGCTTTGCGGAGGCTGTTCTCTCCTGCCCCAAAGGCCCACAGCAGAATGACCTCCTTAGTGGGTCTGACCTGCTCCAGCAACCTCCCATTTTTATGAGGAATTTCCTTTGAGATTCTCAGGTCTGAGTTCTGCTGAACACCCAGACTATCTTAAGCTGAGGTGATTGAAAACTGGGGATGTCATGAGAGGCAACTACTTTGTGTTTAACTCTTGTGAAGCTGCCAAGTCCCACAGCAATGCTGATGGGTTCATTTGAGCCATAATTTTCATCTGGAAACTAGAAAGAGAGGGTAGTATGTGGGCTTTTGGTTTAATTCTAGAAAACCAAGGACCTCTTTTCTTTACTCCTCACTAGGATCACAGTTGTATCAGTGTATCTATACCTAAAGGTATTATTGTAAAGGTGCCTCATGCTAGTATGGCATAGCACCCTTTCCATAGAAAAATCAGCTGTGTTGGAATAAGTAACTTTCCACTGGCATACCAGCATGGATGGTAGGAGAGTTGTACTTTTTCAGCAATACTGGTGTCAGTAACTTCCCATCATTAGACACGTGAGTGCAGATTTATACAGCAAGATAAAAATGTGTTCGTTCTGCTCTGTCCCTTTGCTAAAGATTCCTAACACTTGCTTTTTTAACTGCAACAAAGCACTGTAGCTCCAGTCACTCATATAAAGCTCTTTCATAATGTTTTAAGAATCTGTGAAATTTCTTAACTTCATTAGAGGTTTTGTTTGGTTGGCTGGTAAGAACAGAAGTTTTAAGGTGTGTGAAGCCAGGGTACCGCTTTTAGCTCGAGAAGAAGCTATAGGTGTAACTCAAGCACCTCTGACGCCACAACTTGTTGATCTTTCTGCCTGCAAGCAGGCCTAAGCAAGCACGCACTGGCATCCTGCACAGACACGTGCTGGTCCCTTTGCATATGCCAGCCTGCTGCTCTGAGCAGAGATCATGGTCAAGCTTTGTCTTAACACCATCAATACAAAAAGGAGTGCAATGGGGTCACTTGCAGGCTGGTAAATAAAGCAATAAAACCAACTAAACCCTGTGACAAGGTTCCAAGACAAACACCAAAGGTTTCACAAATCCCTGAACAATTACTTACCAAAGCATGCCCAATAATGTCAGGCACCTGTTCTAAAGCCACCAAATAAAGTACTTGCCCACTGTTGACCCCTTCACACACAGAATACTAAGTTGTAGAGCTTGTCCTTTAGAGAGGGCAAGAGTATGAATGGGTTAAAGAGCAGAATAGAGTGGAAAAAGGACCTGGAAAAGACTGATCAGTATGCTTATCTGGATGCAGCCTCTAGCTACAGAAATCCTTAAGCCACTGAGTTTCTGAAGCTGGGAGGATCTAACCTGGGACAGATTGCTTTGCATGTGTCCTGATTCTCCTTTTTTCTCCAAGCCACCGTTAGCGGCCACTGTCTGAGGTGGATGGCATCGGAATGGCCTTTGGTCTGACCCAGAGTGGCTGTTTATAAGTTTGTATAGCAGGGAGAAAAGCAGCTTTAGCCTTTTATCTTTTGTGGGACTGCAGTGATTTATATCAGGACTTGAATGTGTTTTTTGCTGGCTAACTGTACAGATTTCTTGTGCCAGTTCACAGGAGTAAGTTGACTTTTGCCCTGGCATAATACTGTTAAAAACAACCTTTGTTTTCTAGGAAGCAGGATCTTCTGTCTCTTGCCTTGGAAAAAACCCATATTATTCTGCATGTGCAATACCCGGTGTCTGTTTCAGTCCAGTGATACTACTAAAATGTCTGTAACAAAGTTAGAGCATATGATGTGCATGTGGCCTTTGTGTTGTGCAGTAACACTGCTTCTTTTGCTTTTCTTTCCTGAATAGGGAAGAGGACAAGAACATTTTTGATTACTGCAGAGAAAACAACATTGACTATGTAACCAAAGCCATTCGATCAAAAAAAGTGGATGTGAATGTCACAGATGAGGAGGTATGGAGGAAAAGATAAAGACCATCAATCTTTTAAGTGTTTGGTGTATTAATTCAGTGCCACTCCTTTTCAAAATTCCCTGGTTAGGATTGTTATAACAAGGTACTACAACAGTTGGACAAATGCTTGGTCATTGAGACAGGAATAATCTATTTGAAAATAGCTTTCCACTGGATTTCTAGTAGTGTGGATGTACTAACTGTGATGCTGTAGCATATCAGAAACTTACTTTCTATGTTATTTTCAGCAACGCCAGCAGCCACTTGCAGAATAAGATCTTCTGAATACCCCCCCCCCTTTCACCACCTTGTAAGCCGCATGTGGTCAAATAGAAGTAGGAAGTGAGGGAAATGGCTTTTTTGACCGATGAACTCTGTTCACGGGTGAAATAGGACTTCTGCCATGCCATCAGCTTTTCATTGTTCCTAGGTGGAGGGTAAATGAGTGACACTGGCTTTCCAGCTTCACGAAAGCAATGACATCGCCCAGTCTTTCTCTGCTCATCAGACTCAAAACACCGTTTCCCCATAGGGAGATAATACAAGCATTGCCAGAAACCTCAAGAAAAAGATAAGTGTCTAAAATTGTGAATTGGCTTGATCCTTTTCTTGGTAAAAGTAAACACCTGGTGTGGACAGTTTCCTGTTCATGCTTCAGGAAATGTAGTGGTACCAGCTTTATCACCTTGGTTTCGATGCTTGCATACTGCCACCTAGCCCTGCTCGTGGTCCATCGTATGTACAGCTACTTTTGCCTGCTGCTTTCCAGCACATTGTGTTTCGGTGAACAGATGAAGTGCTTACACATTCATAGACTGAGACGCCACAAATTCAGTTGGGTTCTCGTGTAGCTCTAAGCAGATTTCTGCCCTCTGAGCCATGACAGCCCCGGCTGGGGCTCTGAATGCTGATGGCAGAGCCTTTTATTATTAATCAGGAATTCATGTGAATTAATTTTCAGAGGAGAGGAGGGAGGGTGTTCACGATCAGGGTTGGAATTTCACATCCTAAATTCAATGAACTGAAACTGTCATGTGCCACACAGTCACTGCAACAGCACCATTTCTGAGCTCCATTCCTCCTTCTGCTGATCACAGGTTACAGAAGTAAATGTCCAGGGCAGTCCCACAGAACACAGCTGGAGTCCTTCCATTAATAAAAAGCTCATTTTTGGGATCACATGCTTGCAATAAGTGTATAGTAACATCACATTAGCGTTGCTTTATTTCCACTGGTAAGATGCTCTTTCATAGTTAGCAGGGTTCAGAAGCTCATACCTTCCTTTGTGTTCAAGCAACAAATGTGCTTGTTTTCAGCCAAATAAATTTTGGTTTTTTAAAAAATAAAAAAACTTGGTGAGAGATGGCTGAAACGTTTTTGTGCTCTAACAACATAAATGCTTAGAGCCAGATGTGAAAACTGCCAGGTGACATCCTCTTTGGGAATTATCTATGAGTCTCTGATGTAAGAGAAGACCTATTTCAGAACTGATGGGTGTTAGCACATGACTATTGCGGAGTATGGAATTGCTTCAGCATGGATAGGACACTGAAAACCCTGCCTACCTGTGAAAGGCTCATGGAAAGAGTCCCACTGGTGCAAAATTCCCCCATAGATGAAATTCTCACAGCCTCAGTGATTTCGGCTTACCTCGGCAAATGCTCAAACAGGGAAGTACAGCTTTTTTTTTTTTTGCAAGTCGCGGCTTCCTTATGGTTCACCCTAGCTTGTCAAAAAAA